>JAPDHQ010003908.1:0-33435 GCA_026184515.1 Peronosclerospora sorghi | reverse complement strand
CCGTCGTGGACGACCCAGTATATCTCCATACATTTGTATACCTGTCGTGGACGACCCAGTATATCTCCATACATTTGTATACTTGTCGTGGACGACCCAGTATATCTCCATACATTTGTATACCTGTCGTGGACGACCCCGTGTATCTCCATACATTTGTATACCTGTCGTGGACGACCCCGTCGCGACAACCCAGTGTAACGTGATTGGTCCATAAGCTCCACTTAAAAATCCCATTATAATTTCTTCCCAACTCCAATACATCGGAGTTTGCTTCCACAGGCGTTCTGCGCACTGTCCGCCTTCCACATGTGAACTCCAACTCCAGCGACTTGTTGTACATGGCTCCATTGAGTAAGTGGCCTTCCAACGATATCCTTTAATATTTTCTTCTTCCCTTGACATGTATCACCTTTGTTAGTGTAACCGGTGGTTCTCTCGCTTCGTTACACTTTTGGGGCGAGTTTAAAACTTTCGCTCTTACCCCTTCATACTGCGGCTCAGCTGTTACTGCGTAAGCTCAGTCGTTGTTTCTCTTCTCTCTTCCTACCTCGCGCCTCTCTCCGTACAGGTTTTGCACCTGTTGAACCTCATTGGGTATCTCTTCGTACGGTGTTCGTCAATGCGCGGGCATAATCATATCTTGTTGTGTAAGATGTACAGGTTTTGCACCTTTTGGACCGTGATAGGTATCTCTTCGTATCATCTTGTTGTTGCCATACAGGTTTTTCACCCTTAGGACCTCGTAAGGTATCTCTTCGTATGGTCTTGCACTGATTTGTCGTTACTTTGCCTTGCTTTGTGTTAGATGTACAGGTTTTGCACCTTTTGGACCGTGATAGGTATCTCTTCGTATCATCTTGCTGCTGCCGTACAGGTTTTTCACCCTTAGGACCTCGTAAGGTATCTCTTTGTACGATCTTGCGCCGGTTTGTCGTAGCTTTGGTTTATTTTGTGTTTAGATATACAGGTTTTGCACCTTTTGGACCATGATAGGTATCTCTTCGTATCATCTAGTTGCTGTCGTACGGGTTTTTCACCCTTAGGACCTCGTGAGGTATCTCTTCGTACGATCTTGCGCTGATTTGTTGTTGTTGTTTCTTGCAGTATGTGTGAGGTACAGGTTTTTCACCTCTTGGACCTTGACAGGCATCTCTTCGCACGTTCATCACATCACTCCATGAAATTATTGAGCCTGTATAGACTCACTATCCACATCATTTTCATTTGTTAGCTTATGGCTGCATTCAGCATAGCTAATCATTCAATATATCCACATATTCCAACATATTCCATTTATGTTCAAACATACGTCTTTCTTTTATTCTCTGTTTGTGTTTGTATCTTCTGATTTTTCCCTAATGCAACCAACTCGAGTCCGCATTCTACTCATCACAACCAACATGGGTCCGTGATAGGGATGTGCTACATCTTTTGGGGTTTCACTCTCTTATTCTTCTTGTTTTCTTGTTACTTTCTTTGTCGTCGATCACCTTCGATCTCCCCTCGGTTGAGGCTCTACATCTCTCCTTCAATGATGTCCTCCTCTGCCGTCTGGGCTGCATGATGTCTATTCTCCCAAGCCCGTTGTGCATCAAACTCGTACAAGAGTATGGTACAAGACAGGTTATCTTCAGGCTCCCACGTCATTTCGTCGGCATCGTTCCATTTTACTAGGTATTCCTTCATCCGGCGTCCATTTCTTGTCCGCTGTTTCACTCGACAATCCACGATACACTCTACCTCCCATTTCTCGTCTTTACCCGGCTCGTACCAGGAATCTTCTGGAAGTAACGCTTCGTCTAACTCCAACGCATCTTTAACATGGATCTTTTCACGGGGCCTTCTCATCTTGTTGATGTAAGGCTTCAGCCTGGCAATATGTACTAGCGGAAATACTCGACTCTCAGTGATCGGTATCACCAGCCGATACACCGCGTCGTTCACCCGTTCGTCCACCACATATGGGCCATGCCATAAGTGGGCCAACTTTCTTACCAACCCTGGCTTGACCAAATCGTGGTACAGCCAGACTAACTCTCCAGGACGGTACGCGGTTTTTGTAGTCGACCACAGCTTTGACTTAATCTTCTCATTATGCCGTTGGGCTCGTTCCTTGCTCACTTGCTCCCTGATGATGGCTGCTTGCGCTTGAGCTTCCATGTGCCTTTTATTCACCGCTAATCTCCAATCTAGTGCATCTGTTTCCGTAGCAGAGTGATCCTTTGGCGGTACCATCGCTTCCATCGTGGTTCGGGGTTCCCATCCGTGTACCAAATAGAACGGAGTTTGTTGATGATGTAAATCCACTGAATTATTCAAAGCAAACTCCAATGGTGCCACATATTCGTCCCAATCCTTCTGTTCTGGATCTGCTATATAACACTTTATTGCCTTGATCACTGTCTGCACAGATCTCTCCTGCTTGCCATTAGCTTGTGGCCGATATGCCAATGTCGGTCTTTGTTTCTGCTTCAACATCCGATTAAATCTCTTGAATACTGAACTCATAAACCTTGGGTCTCGGTCAAGTCGCAACATTTCTTGCGCTCCAAATCTTTTGTACACTCCTACCATGTATGCTTCTGCCACATCCTGGGCTGCAGTGGCGCCCATTGGGATGAGGATCACATATCCAGAAAATAGGCAAATAAAACACAGTAGCGCTTCATGGCCCATAGTAGTCTGAGGTAGAGGTAGTGCAAAATCCATAGCCAAAATCTGAAAAGGTCTTGATGCCACAATGTTGCCGCTAGTGCTCCCCTGGTATTTTGGTTTCTCTTTTGCCGTAGCACAATCTTCACACGCCGCAACATAGCTTTCAATATAGGCGTACATGACTCTCCAATAATACTTGGGCCTCAAACGCGCATAGACTTTTCCAACCCCTTGATGCGCTCCACTGCCAATCTCAACATGGTAGGCATGTAAGATATCCTCCTGCAAGATACATGGTATAACCAGTCTCCACACTTGATCGTCGATTCTGCTTCGTGTGTAAGCGACGTAATATAGGACATTTTTACTGTCCAATACATACATTATCGCATGACGCGCCACCTTCTTCCATTCGCTGGCGGAGTTTATCTTATCATCTTCTCCTTTCAGATAGGCTATAACCTTTCCACACCAATCGTCGTCGTTTTGAGCCGCTGCTAATCGTTCCAACCTAATGGCGGGCGCTGATTCATACGGGTCTAGGCCTACACCATTTTGCCCTCGATTAGGTTTGTCAGCACCACCGTCGGCAGACCGTACTTCATCTTCTGAGGTCGCCTCTTGTTCCCCGGTTTTACTTCCTTGATGTTGACGGCGTCCTTTCTTCGACTCACTCATACTCCGAGTAATTACAAATACTTGAGGTGATAAGTGTGCACCATCCTCCCAAACAGTAACTTCATTGGTACTTCTGGATTCTTCGTTATTGGTATCACCCACATACTCGTCAGACGGTCTAATCATCCCTTCAGAGATGTTTTCATTCTTATCCGGTTCCGGCGGTTCATCTACGTTCGCGTACAACAACTCTGGTAGTCGATTTAACATTTTAAGGTCCGTCAGTTGTTGTTCGCTTGTAATTGACCCTGCTCGTTGCTCCTTCATTGCACACTGAGTAAGAAAATCTGCCGCTTGGTTATACTTGCGTGCCACATGCACTAGACTAATTGCTTCAAAGTTCTCCACCAGCGAGTGCACTCTATTCAGCCAAACCAATAACGAGGCATGGTTACAGCGCAAATCTCCATTAACTTATCCAATCACCAGTCTCGAGTCCCCACACACTATTGCCTTGTTTACATGGTGGGCTTGCGCAAGCCGTAATACACCGATCAATCCATGATACTCGCTATCATTTACAGTGAGGTTATCTTGAATTCCATATTCCGCCGCTATCACCTCCCAGGTGGGTAACTCCCATACTATCATGCCAAACGTGCCCTTAGGATTATTTTTCATCCGTACTGCACCATCAAACGACAAGACATATCCAGAACTTTGGCGAGCAATCCTGGAATGGGTCTAATAATCGGCGTGTCCTTCAGTGTCTTTATTGGAGCAATGTCTTCCAATACTTCATTCATCTTTTCCACCGGTACTATCGATGTGGCCAACAGTGCCGGCAGGCCGACACCTTCGTGATTCATCTGAATAATCTCTAACGACCATGGAGATAACATCACTGCCCATTGAACTCCTCTTCCAGTCAGACTTTTTGAAGTGAATAGCCATCGCATCGTGTAATACCTGGCGTATACTATTATGTGTTGTCCAAAAAGAATATGACTAGCGTCATGTAGTGTCTTCAACAACGCTAGCACCTCCTGTTCGGCTCCTGTGTATCGCGTCCCCGCATCCTTGAACACCTTACTGACATATCGCACTGGATGTAGAACCCCATCATGCTCTTGACACACCGTAGCTCCGAATGCCCACTTATTAGTGTATACGATCACACTTAATGGCTTTGCACGCTCAATATGTCGAAGCAACGGTGCATGCACCAGCCGCGCCTTCAATAACTCAAAATATTTTTCAGCGTGTTCCAATTGCGTACCATCTCTTAACTTCAGGTCCGTCAATTCATACAATGAAGCCGCTAACGTCGCGAAATTGTCGATGAATCGTAGGTAATATATCAGGCTGCCAGTGAATCGTTGAACTCCCTTTAAAGTCTGAGGGAATGCCATCTTGACAATTGATTCTAGGTTACGCGGGGCTGCCTCAATTCCTTTTGAAGAAATACGATGACTCAAAAATTCCACACTGTGTTTCCCAAATGCACTCTTGGGTAAACTTATAGTGATTCTCCAGTACTTGAACGACTCCAGAAGGTTTTCCAGTATCAGACACAGAGTATCCCAACTGTTCGCACCGAACGTAATGTCATCAATGTAGGAGCGCCTCCCAATAATAGGCTGCTCTTCACTTTGCACCACTTGGCCACTGTGAAACACATCTTGTGATAAGGGTACGTCTGTCCCTAGAACATATGTGGCGTCATCATCAATATCCATGGTGGTATCATCGTTCGCGATCTTACACATCATCCCAATCTGCTGCGAACGTCGGACCATTGTCCACAAAGCATTATCAACTATGCGTTGATATATCTGCGGTGCATTCTTTAGCCCTTGCGGCATCCGTAGCCATTCGAAATGTCCCAGTGGACAAACGAACGCGGTAATTAACCGAGCTCTTTTTGTCATTGGTATAGCCCAGTACCCACTCGCGTTATCCATCGAGCATAGCCACTTAACTCCTTCAAAATTGTCTAACAGATCGTCTATCAAATGCATGGCATACACCATCAATCTCTTCTTTTGGTTCACAGCTCGATAATCAATGCACAATCGTATGTCTGTTTTGTTCTTTTTTAACACGATCACGATTGGCGAGGCCCAAGCTGACTCCGAGTACTTGATTAATCCGGCTTGTAGTAGACCTCGTATTAATTCATACAGCTTTGGGAGGAGATGCGCTGGTACCTTGCGCGCTTTCTGTGCTATAGGTGGATTGCCTCCAACATCCACATCACAAACCACACCTTTGGCTGGTGGTGGTAGTGCATTACCGGAGCTTATGAACCCATCAGCATACTTATATAATAATGCCCTTAATTGATCTTCTTGCTCCTTGGTAGTGAATCCGGGCTCACCTATGTCTGCGTTAGCCATATCAGGTGGCGTCACTGGTCCCTGTTCCACTTCTGGTATTAATGCCAACTGTTCTTCCATAGCTTCGGCCGACATCTCCACCCCTTCATGCAAATAGACCTCCCTCTCCAATTTGGTCTGATCTACTTTCAGCGGGTCTATAGCATCCATCACATATACAGCCGGAGGTCTATCTCCGACCATCCGTACTGCATTTACACTGGTCCAATTAAGGTCCATACCTGCACTTCCCATAACTTGTCCATGAACTTGCACATATTCCTGGGAATTTCGCTCTTCCTGAGTCATCAACGGTAATGGACTTTCATCGGGAATCTGGCAACATTGATCCTTCATGTTCAGAATTACTCCCGCTTTCACCAGGAAATCCGTTCCAAGTATCGCTAAAGCTTGGGAATCAATGCTAGCCACCCACATCTCACAATTAAAAATCACCGATGGGCCTATCCGCACCTTGACCGTAGCCAAACCAATTGCGCCAATGGTACTTTCTGTTACACCACAAAAGCTAGTCGGGGTATCAAACATCCGGACTGCTATGTGTAACATTTTCGCTACATTGGCATGTAATACTGAAATGTTCGCACCAGAATCCAACATTAGCGGCAGTTCCAAATCATCAATTGCCCCTTTAATGTATACTTGTGTTGCTGGCTACATTATCTCAGTCACTTGTTGCCATCCTTCTCGTTCGCCTTCTTTTTTGTCCACCAACGTGACGTAGGCTGAGACATCCTTTGTTTCTGCAGTCGCTGATGTATCTTCTTTCTTTTGTTCTTTTTCTTCAAATGTAACTTGTGTTTCTTCTTTTTCTTGTGAATTATTCGTTTCTGGATCCTCGTCCATCGTGAGTGATCCTTCCATGCAACATGTATCATTTTTCTTGTTTTCTTTTACCGTGAAGGGTGAGCGCGGTGTTGCCTTCATATTGTTCAACAATGCCCCCCCCCCTTTTCTCTCGACAGTGGTCGCAACGCACTGTGGGGTTAGGCGTTTAACTGGGCGGCCACATCATCTTTAGTTATTTCTCCAGCCTTCAACTTGCTCCGCATCTCAGCCATATCCTCAATGAAACTGCGACAATACTTCACATCATGGCCAACTGCTTTGCAATGCTCACACGTCTGTAATTTCCAACACTTGTCCTTCTCGTGCCCTCGTCTATTGCAGTGCTCGCAGATTACGCCCCCGTCATTATTATTATGGGTACTCGCTCGCGCATTTTTGTCATCATAATTGGCGCGTGACCTCTGCGTAGCATGCACTTCTCCGCCCATCATGTGCACACTAGGTTGCGCATCTTCATACACCACTTCAGCACTCTTACGAGCAGTCATCTTCTTTCCGGGCCTGGTCAGACGTGCCTCATGTTTTGTCAGCACCCTTTTCAACTCCTCAATACTGTTGAAAGTCATATGCTGATATTGCATTTGTATGACACGATCATGAATCGTGTCAAAGAATTGTTGGATATGCTCTTCCAACAATGAGGCATTGTAGACGTTCCGAACATCCATTCCCGCTCGTAACGCCGTGGCATTCAGCCGGTATAGATATGTGGTAGCCGGCTCATCTTCTTTCTGGGTCAGTTTTGAGTACATGACCCGCGGCGATACCTTATCTACACAAAACTTCCGTTGGAATAAATCGATCACCGCACTCCAATCATAGTTCACGGCATCCGCCAGCTGTTCATACCACCAAGACGCCGTGTTCGTCAAGCTATCCACAAACATTCCTAGCCGTTGGTCGTCATCCCAACGTGAAATGTTGGCCACATGGAGAAATCGTGACATCCATGCTCTTGCGCTTCCCGCGTCCTGTCTATTGCCATCAAATGCCTTTATCTCGGTATTTTGTATGATAGCCGTGATAGGCTGACCCGATGATGACCACGCATTGTGTCTTCCACTGGACACGTTGTATCGCGAGGATCGTTGTGAATTGGGACCCGCCCTTTGTGGCATTGCAGATTGCTGATATGTGGCACTAGTCGCCCCTCTTGTAGTGTCCGGCGTACGACTAGCAGACAGGGATGCAGTAATCTTCGTCAACTCTTCCAAACTTAAGTATCCATCTTGCATCAGTTGGACTAAATTGGCCACCACTGGGTCCTGTTTTTTCTGTGTTTGGTTTTGTTTTCGGCGGCGTCATAATCTCCTCATCCTCCGATGAAAATTCCAACTTCTTCCTTACTGGAGGATCATCTGAATCTCTCCACTCCACAGTGTCCTCCATCTCGTCATCCTTACACAGCTCTTGCATACCCGGTGGTTTGTATTCCTTCATCGGCGTATGAGTGGTGTCTGCCACAATATAGTAGTGTGGACTGACATCTGTAGCTTCCTTCCGGTAAAACATCAGGGATGTTTCCCACTTGTTTTCAGCTAATAATAACGACACCATCAAGCCGATATCTTTAGCGGTACGCTCCAGATTAAAGACACATGCATTGTCAAACTCTTCTCGTCGCACGAAATCATAACCACAGTTTCGAAACAACGTTTCAATGGCTTCAATCGACTCTTTTAGTCCCCCAAAGGAAGTGAGATCCTCCTTTACTCTAAAATCAGGGGCAGCGCTCGCTACCTTACGAATCTCATATAGAGAAGAATAACTATGTGAGTCTCCAGGTAGCTTCAGCACATGCCGTTGATACCGTGACATTCGTGCGCAGGCCTCAGAGAAAGTTTATGTTCTCTCAGTGTCCTCCCGAGAGCGCTGTAGCTTAAAAACCAGCTCTTTCTTTCCATCATTAGACACTACCGCCATTTTGTGATACAATTTGTATTAAGACAACGTAAATTCCCGGGTCGCGGCACCAGTTGTCGTGAAGGAACTTAAATTTTCGAGACTTACACTCAAAAACAACACAAGGAGGCGATAGAATACACCGTCTTGCTTATACTACCCAGGTTCTTGGTACTCACGTCCGAACCTTAATACAAAGTCACTGCAAATGGGCACCTCCTGGTAACACTTCAGGCTGCCCCTTTAACTTAGAGTACCGCAAAGGACCTTTATTACGCCTTAGCACGCGTTCACTTAAAGGGTTCCTCGGGATGCACTTAGACTTAGTTTTTGTATAGGTCAAAAAGGTTGGTTGGTTTAAAAACGACTAGTCGCTAAGGGGGAAAATTCGATTACATTATAAGCATTGGGAAGATCTCTATCTACCTCCAATATCTGTTCACCTTGTTACTTCTTGGCTACTTCTGAACTGGCTTCAATACCGAGAATTCACTTTATGGCCGACCAAAGCACCGTATACTCTTTGAATATACCTTCCGTATACACTTCGCTAGAAATTTCAAACACTTCACCACACCACCGCAGTCGATCGATAGGTTAATCCAGTCGATCGAAGGTTTAAACTTGGACATCCATGGGATTCCAAGTATCACATCGAACTTGTCATCTAAATTGAGGACGATGAATTCATCCTCGAATGACAGTTCATTCAACTCGAAGCGTGTTTTAATCACACGCTTTGGAATAGTCACGGTTGCACCTGTTGTTGCGGGGTTCGTACACGCACGGTGCGGCTAGCGCACAGAGGAAGACTTTCCTTTAAGCGGCGTTCGCCGCTACTTATCCGATACGCCCTTATCAAAGGGCTTAGTAGGAGAGAGCTCTCCTACTCGAGGCCAAGATTTCCGGGGTGGTTTACAGATAGCTTTCGATAACCCCTTGTAACAAGACTTTCCTTATAAAGGGAGGTAGCGTAAGGGAGAACTCCCTTAGTCTACAATACTCACTGCGCGCGCGACCGGGTGTGGTCGCGCGCCTAGCTCCGCTAATGCCTTAACGGCAAGGTTCCCTTATTAAGGGTGTAGCTAAAGGGAGGTATCCCTTTAGCTACTGCACTCACTGCGCGCGCGACCGGACGTGGTCGCGCGCCTGGCAGTCTTAAGTATTTTTGTAAAATGAATATATTTAATATGTAATTAGCCTAAATTAATTTAAACTAATATAAACTATATGTAATACTAGTTAGAATATTCCTAATTCGTACCTAGCTAAAATGTAGTGTACACACCTGTGTACTGAAACGTGGATGGCTGACACACCACCACACCAAGGGCCCCTGACCTGATTGGTTAAAATAACCAAATGTTCGAGACCTTTCAACTCGGTCAATACTGACCTCAACCGTAGTGTACTCATGTACACCAACACTCAGTGTTACCCGAATGTAACCCCGTTACATCCTCCCCCATCAAATCTATTGCTTACGCAATAATCAAAATATTGTTGGAGAACTCCAACGCCAGTACCTCTGGCTGTCCATTGTACAACTTCAGCGGTGCTATGGACGCAAACTATTCCGACAACTCGGAAGTGGACGCCCTTGGGGAGCTCTCCCCAACGGCTGGCCATGTTGATAGCGCCGAACGGCGCTATCAGTCATCCAAACCATTCCCCACACGTAAGGAAAACTTACTAACCCGTGCACCACCGTTACCCGCTAGGGGCGATACCTCCAGGTTGCCACAGGCAACCACCACCAATGAACCGTCCTTGGTTCAAGAGGCCCGACGTGCCGGACGGGCACGGAAGGGACCTCGCGACCCTCAAAAGAGGGCTAAGAACGCGGTCAAGAGGGGTTTATCCTCCTAAATCCCTGATCCAGCGGCTATACTGCCGCGTGAAATTGCGCATCGGAACCAACCTCGGATGACATATCCGAATCGCCGAAGGCGATCACCACTACTGAGCTGGACGCAGCTCAAGAGGCTCAAAATGCCGCACAGGCGTTACAAGCTTCCTTGCACGCCCCCCATGCGCCCTCCACGGGCGGTATATCGTTTTGGAGGTCCTCGTGACCTCCCAAAGTGGGCCAGGAATGAGGTACAGAAGGGTTTAGTCTTCTATACCCCTGGCCTCGCGACTGTACAGCCGCAACAAATCACACGCCGGAATCAACTCCTGAAAAAACTGCTCACGCGGAAGCCGTTCACTGCTACTTCATATCTAGAGCGCCTCGAGAAACAGGCACAGGGTGCCGTTGTTGGAACCTCCGCGAGGTTCCCTTCATTGTCCTGCAAGGAGAATATGCCAAAGAGTCAGAGAAGAAGTTCCGCGCTTAGGCGGAGGGGAGAAACGTCTCCCCGATTTTTTTTAAAGCTGTACAACAGCTATTCCGAACGTGACGTTCGGATAGAGAGGGCATTGTGCTTGGCGTTTGCCAGAGCCAAACCCGTGGGGCAGTTACGTGACCCTTATCTCATGCGCTATGCTAGCGCCCGTGCCCTCCCTAGGGTGTCGGAGCACAGTGCAGGTTCCGCATCTGCCTCCGGAGGGCTCCCAACTACTGGGAGTGAAGGAGCTTACCCCGCCCCTTTGGTCGTTGACTCACAGCGGGATTCTCCCGCTCGAAAGCGTCAACGACGTCCCGGCAATCCTGCCGCAGGGGAGTATCAAACTCCCACGAACTCTGTGAATGTGGATAACCCTTCCACTTCACCAAATACAGGGTTTGACCCCGATGATGGAGTCGCGCAAACAGACGCTCCGCCCCGTCCTGCCGTCGGGCAGCCTGCCGGCCGCCCTGCCGGGTAGGACAAACAAACGGACAGGAGCATACAGGGCTGACATTGGGGACTCCTCCCCCCTCAATCCCTGGGCCACACACACGTGGCGTCAACGTAACCCGCGGATTTACGAATCCGTTCACATTAAACGGGGTAAACCCCGTAGATGCATGCACCGAATTGTTTATGGCAAATTAGTTCATAGGAAGCATCTCACTCCAACTCTTGGAGAATCCGGACATAAGCTCAGGAGAAAATCCATAACAACGCGAAGAACGCGTTCCTTCTTGTCCATCAGTGGACTCTGGCACCGCTGCCAGGTGCGCATCTTGCTCAAACGGTCAACAAAGACCGAAATGCCGGTGAAACCGGCCTTTCCCTTCGGAAAACCCTAAGATAAATCCATACTAATGGATTTCACGCGATTAACGCGTTCCGTCTTTTCCATTACTGGACTGGCATCGCTTCCAGGTGAGCATCTTGCTCAAACGGTCTACAAAGACCGAAACGCCGGTGGAACCGGTCTTCTGTAAAACCGAAGATAAAATCCAAATGGATTTTCAACACGCCGTTGGAAGGGCTACTCCGCCATAGGCTCACCTTCATATTTATAGATGGACTTGGACCACACGAACAATTGGCAATTCCCAATTGTATGCTATAGGTTGACTTGGTCCTCACGAACAGTTGGGAATTTACAACTGTTTCCTATAGCAGCTGAATCTGTAGAGGGTTTGACCCTCTAGCACGACTCACAAGTGCGAATATACGCACCGACCCACTTATACATATTGGGCCACCAATACAAAGCGCTTAAAGCGCCGTAGGTCTTACCCCGACCTAAATGACCCCCGGTAGGGGCGTCATGTGCCTCAAAGAGGACTTTATATTTCAGTTCCTCATCATGAGGAACAACCACCCGCGGAGTGTCCTCCGCGCTCGTACTATAATATAGCAAACCGTCACAGTAACTGTAACGGTGTAAACGAGCTCAAGCTCGACTTGACAGGGTTGGCTCAGACGAGCCAAGACTCTTTTCACCTAACGCGCGGATAAGCGCCGTACATTGTGGGTCTTTCTCATACGCCTGGCGTATGAGATCCACTACAGACGTGGTGACGAATGTCGCGTGAGCGAGCTCGTAATCGGGACGACGCGACAACGCTTCTGCAAGCACGTTCTGCTTGCCAAGTTTATGCTTAACCTCAAAGTTGTACTCCGCAAAGAAGGAGAGCCAACGGGCCATCCGTCGCGAGAGATGCGGCGACTTTGTCGCTGTCCGTAAGGACGCGTGGTCAGTATAAACCACGAACGGCTTTGAGCCGAGTAGGTGAACCCTAAATTTGACGAGAGCATACTTCATTGCAAGTAGCTCCTTGTCATGAACGGGATAATTCCGTTCTGCAGATTTAAGCTGCCTCGACTCAAACGCAACCACGCGTTCTCGTCCCGCGTAGTCTGCTTGTAACAAAGCACATCCGATTGCGAGATCGGAGACGTCGCAGACGACGCTAAAAGGTTTCCCAGAGTCTGGGAAAGCAAGAACGGGAGCTTTTAACAAGCTCCCCTTTAGCGCTTCGAAAGCGTTTTGGTGTTCAGTTTCCCAACACCAGTCAACATCCTTCTTAAGAATGCCCGTCAATGGCTTCGCCATTTCAGCGTATTTCTCGCTGTACTTGTGGAGATAATTGGCTAATCCAAGCCACTTCCGTAAATCGCTAAGATTTACAGGCGAAGGCCACTCCACAATGGCTTTCACCTTCGCGGGATCCGCCCGCACTCCATCCTTACCGATGAAGCATCCGAGGAAAGGAATTTTCTCAGCACCAAAGATACATTTGGATGCGTTGCATATAACTGATGCTCTCGCATACATTCGAGCGCCGATCGAAGATGTATCAGGTGCGTCTGAATATCATCCAATTCGCCTTCCGCACGACTATGAACGAATATACCGTCGAAGTACGTCTGAGCGCACTTTCTATGAGGGCGGAAGAGTTGGGTCACCAAGCGATTAAAAATAGCTGGTTCATTGTTTGGTTTTCACCAAAACTGACTCGTCCATCGTGGATGAGGAGTTCAGCTCCTTTTCCGGACGCAATACGACAACCTCGTCGATTTCATCTGCTTTTACAGCAGTCTCAAACTCGTTGAAGGCCATCTCCTCCAACGACAACAGTTCGCCTACCCCAGGCAACCGTTCAAGGCTTACGCTTTATGTGAAAATACCTGTCACACTATTCAGCATCCGATAGGACTGCTTACTACTGGCCTCGGGACTCATCCCGAGACCCAGATGGGGGGAGTCAATTGCCCCATCTATTGGAAGCTCCACTCGCCTACCCACAGAGGTCTCTACCTCTACCACCGGTGACTCGCCGGTCTCACCTATAACGGCGTAATTGGAATCATTTCCGACGTGCGAAAGAGACAAACTTCGGATCTCTTCGCTTGGAAGCGCCTCGCGCTTAACCACAGGGGTCTCTACCCCTACCATTGGAGTTACCACAGGTAACTCACCAGTCTCGCCGTTCACGGCGTGGGGATTAACCGCCGAATCCCCCTCGTTAAGGAACTCTTCCTTAACGCCATTGGGAATGATCATTTCAGACATCCCAATCTCTGGAATCTCACACCAGAATCGCTTTTGCGATCGAGCAAAGGTGGGTTCATGACTCGCCAATGCTTCACCCGATCGCGGGTGCGTTGAGCCAATGAGCTTAGACTTCCAGTCTATCCATGGCTCGTGGCGTTCCAGCCACTTCATGCCCAGAATGAGGTCATACCTCGAGTCCAAATCCAGGACTCAGGCAACGTTCTTAGCTATCGAAGTTTGCAAACTTCAGCTTAAGGTCAATCGGGACCTTGGGTACAGAAACCTATACGCCCGTCGCTAGACGGGCCGTGACAACGTCACGAGAACGTCCCTCTAGGGCCTCGGCATACAGCCGACTCTTCTTCACAGAAGCTCGGCTGACATAATTGTCAGACGCTCCAGAGTCTATCAAGACTCTCCAAGGCTTATTAAAGCCTTCACGTCCGTAAGGACTACCAGCAAACCTGGCTGGTACACCAACTCGGTGCTAGAAAGCACCGCTTCCCTCGGGTATTTGTGCTGTCGTCCCCTACCCTGGGGATTAACAGCACTGAGGGTCCCCCGGTAAGGCGCCACGCACCTATTGGGAGCCTCTGTTTCCCGACGGCTTGGGCGAGGGCCCTTCTGCCGCCCTCGGCCCCTTTCAGCGACTATCTCGCTGGGGATTTTGTGGACATCTGTTCCGCAGATGATCAACGCTTCCACATAGGAATCACTTTAGCGGCCCAAGCCGCTACAACATAGCTAAGAGCTCCGCCCCGAAGCTCTACGAAAAAGAGTCGGAGTGACTCTTATCGGAAGGTTTCCCCTCCACTTCGAACAGACTCAGGTCCATGGGTTCAGGACCCACCTTGGAGGAACGAAAGTTCCTCTCGGCGTTAAACGCCATCTTAAACGCCTCCCCCAGGGATTGGGGTCGGCATCGGAACGGTTCCGAACGTGCTGGCCCTTCTTTCAGGCCTCCCATGAAGACGGGGATGGACACATCGTCCGAATACGCTTTCGCGTACATCCCTGCCAACAGGGTCTTCAGTCCTTGGACATATGTCTCCAAGTCCCTAGTGCCCTGACGGCACCTCAAAAACGCCAGCTGATTCTGGAGAACCAGATCAGGCGTTGAATACCTGTCCATAAGCTTTTGCTTAAGGACTCCCCAGTTCGGGAACACGGTCGTGACCGAATCCTAACACGTAAACGCCCATGTACGGGCTTTGCCCGTAAGATGGTTCAGTGCAAGTCCCACTTGCAGGTGATCCTCGATCACGTTCGCGGTGGCGTATGCGGTTTCAACCTCTCGAAGCCACACATAAAGGTTTTCACCTCTCTCGCCGGTGGATTCCTTTATCTTAAAGGACATCGGAGGGCGCACCCCCGTAGACGCGGGATAACTCCCGCGAAGACTCGCCCCATGGGCGATAAGGGCATTCACCCTTTCACGCACGGCATCGAGGCCCTGCTCCACTAGATGGCGCATGCCATCCTCACCCAATATGGGTAACCGCCTTTTAAAGGCTTCCTGTTGGACGGGGGTTAGCTTACCCCAATCGTCCTGATCCATCCCTTGCAGAGGATGTTGATCACCAACACGAGTGTTGGATTGACTACAAGTGATACCAGATGTAGCCGGGTGCGTACACGCACGGTGCGACTAGCCACAGAGGAAGACTTTCCTTTAAGCGGCGTTTGCCGCTACTTAGCCGATACGCCCTTATTAAGGGCTTAGTAGGAGAGAGCTCTCCTAATCGGGCCAAGATTCCCGGGTTGGTTTACAGATAGCTTTCGCTAACCCCTTGTAACAAGACTTCCCTTATAAAGGGAGGTAGCGTAAGGGAGAACTCCCTTAGGCTACAATACTCACTGCGCGCGCGACCGGGCGTGGTCGCGCGCCTAGCTCCGCTAATGCCTTAACGGCAAGGTTCCCTTACTAAGGGTGTAGCTAAAGGGAGGGCTCCCTTTAGCTACTGCACTTACTGCGCGCGCGATCGGGCGTGGTCGCGCGCCTGGCAGTCTTAAGTATTTTTGTAAACTGAATATATTTAATATGTAACTAGCCTAAATTAATTTAAACTAATATAAACTATATGTAATACTAAGTAGAATATTCCTAATTCGTACCTAGCTAAAATGTAGTGTACACACCTGTGTACGGACACGTGGATGGCTGACACACCACCACACCAAGGGCCCCTGCCCTGATTGGTTAAAATATCCAAAGGTTCGAGACCTTTCAACCCGGCCAATACTGGCCTCAACCGTGGTGTACTCATGTACACCAACACTCAGTGTTACCCGAATGTAACCCCGTTACAGCCAGGGCATGGGCGATGAGTCGCAGAGCCACTGATGACTGTGCGTTCCTTACTTATAAGGAACTAAAGGCTGAGCTAAAGATCAACTTTGAAGCTCCAGAAATGGAGCTAAGTAGTCGGCAGGAGTTCATGGAACTCTGGCAAGGTAAGCTTGACCTTCAAGCTTACGCTCAGAAGACGCAATATTTGCTGTCAAATATTGTGTATGAGCCGGTGCCCCCTGCTATGCATGTAACGGGGTTACATTCGGGTAACACTGAGTGTTGGTGTACATGAGTACACCACGGTTGAGGCCAGTATTGGCCGGGTTCAAAGGTTTCGAACCTTTGGTTATTTTAACCAATCAGGGCATGGGCCCTTGGTGTGGTGGTGTCAGCCATCCACGTGTCAGTACACAGGTGTGTACACTACATTTTAGCTAGGCTTGAATTAGGAATATTCTACTTAGTGTTACATATAATTTATATTAGTTTAAATAATTCCATATTAAATATATATTCAGTTTACTTTCCAAATCCTTAGTACAGACGCACGACCTCGACCGGTCGTGCGTGTAGTGAGTGCCGTAGCGTAAGGGGAGCCCTCCCCTTAGCTACACCCTTTGTAAGGGAGCCTTGCCGTTAAGGCACTAGTACAGGCTAGAGTAAACTAACCCGGGAATCTTGGCCCCGAGTAGGAGAGCTCTCTCCTACTAAGCCCTTAATAAGGGCGTATCGGCTAAGTAGCGGCGAACGCCGCTTTAAGGAAAGTCTTCCTATGTGCGCTAGCCGCACCGTGCGTATACGCACCGGCTACATCTGGTAGCACTTGTAGTCAATCCAACACCTGTGTTGGTGGACTAGACATCCTCTGCAAAGGATGAATCAGGACGATTGGGATAGTTTGACCCTCGTTCAACAGGAATCCTTTAAAAGGCTGTTACCCTTAACGGGGGAAAAAGGTATGAAGCTCCTAGTGGAGCACGGCTTTGAGGCCGTAAAGGCAAGGGTGAATGCCCTCATCGCTCATGAGGCGAGTTGTGGTGGAGGTCATCCCACGGGGGTGCGCCCTCCATTATCGTTTAATATAAAGGAGTTCACCGGAGAGAAGGGTGAAAACCTTTATGTTTGGTTGCGAGAGGTCGAAACGGCCTTCACCACAGCGAACATGACCGCTGATCACTTGCAAGTGGGACTTGCATTGACCCATCTTACGGGCAAAGCCCGTACATGGGCTTTTACATGCTCGGAATCAGTCAAGGACGTGTTTCCAACATGGAAGGTCCTTAAGCAGAAGCTTATGGACATGTACGCAACGCCTGATATCTGGTTTTCCAGAATCAACTGGCGTTCCTGAGGTGCCTTCAAGGCACTAAGGACATGGAGGTTTATATCCAGGAGCTTAAGACCCTGTTGGCAGGGATGTACGTGAAAGCGTATTCGGACGATGTGTCCATCCCCGTCTTCATGGGAGGCCTGAGAGAAGGGCCAGCACGTTCGGAATTGTTCCGATGCCGACCCGAATCCCTGGAAGAGGCATTCAAGATGGCGTTCAACGCCTAGAGGAACTTCAGTTCCTCTAAGGTGGGTCCCGAACCCATGGACCTGAGTCAGGTCGAAGCGGAGGAGAAACCTCCCGCTAAGAGTCATTCGGACTCTTTTTCACAGAGATTCGAGACAGAGCTCTTGGCTATGTTGCAGCCGCGTGGGCCGCTGAGATGCTTTCTGTGTGGGAGCATGGATCATCTGAGGAACAGATGTCCGAAGAATCCCCAGCGAGACACTCGCTACAAGGGACCAAGGGTGGGGAAAAAGCCCTTGTCCAAGCCGTCGGGAAACGACGGCTTCCACTAGGTTCGGGGCGCCCTACTGGGGGACCCCTCAGTTCTGTTAAGCCCCAGGGTAGGGGACGACAGCGACAGCACAAAGCCCCGAGGGAAGCGGTGCTTTCTAGCACCAAGTTGGTGTAGCAGCAAGGTTTGCTGGTAGTCCTTGCGGACGTGAAAGGCTTTGATAAGCCTTGGAGAGTCTTGACTCTAGAGCGTCTGACAATTATGTCAGACGAGCTTCTGTGCAGAAGCGTCGGCTGTATGCCGAGGCCCTAGAGGCACGTTCTCGTGACGTTGTCACGGTCCGTCTTGCGACGGGCGTACAGGTTTCTGTACCCAAGGTCTCGATTGACCTTAAGCTGAAGTTTGCAAACTTCGATAGCTAAGAACGTTGCCTAGTCCTGGATTTGGACTCGAGGTATGACCTCATTCTGGGCATGAAGTGAATGAAACGCCACGATCCATGGATAGACTGGAAGTCTAAGTCCATTGGCTCAACGCACCCGCGGTCGGGTGAAGCATTAGCGAGTCATGAACCCACCTTTGCTCGATCTCAAAAGCGGTTCTGGCGTGAGATTCCAGAGATTGGGATGTCTGAAACGATCATTCCCAATGGCGTTAAGGAAGAGTTCCTTAACGAGGGGGATTCGGCGGTTAATCCCCGCGCCGATGTAGGCGAGACTGGTGAGTCGCCAGCGATAGAGGTGGAATCCTCTGAGGGTAAGCGCGAGGCGCTTCCAAGCAAAGAGACCCGTAGTTCGTCTCTTTTGCACGTCGGAAATGATTCCGACCACGCCGTTATAGGCGAGACTGGTGAGCTACCTGTGGTAACTCCAGTGGTAGGGGTAGAGACCCCTGTGGTTAAGCGCGAGGCGCTTCCAAGCGAAGAGACCCGAAGTTTGTCTCTTTCGCACGTCGGAAATGATTCCGATTACGCCGTTATATGTGAGACCGGCGAGTCACCGGTGGTAGAGGTAGAGACCTCTGTGGATAGGCGCGTGGCGCTTCCAATAGATGGGGCAATTGACTCCCCCCATCTGGGTCTCGGGATGAGTCCCGAGACCAGTAGTCAGCAGTCCTACAGGATGCTGAATAGTGTGACAGGTGTTTTCACAGAGGTCATAAGCCTGGAACGGTTGCCTGGTGTAGGCGAACTGTTGTCGTTGGAGGAGATGTCCTTCAACGAGTTTGAGACTGCTTTGAAAGCAGATGAAATCGACGAGGTCGTCGTGTTGCGTCCGGAAGAGGAGTTGAACTCCTCATCCACGATGGACGAGTCAGTTTTGGTGAAAACCAAACAATGAACCAGCTATTTTTAATCGCTTGGTGACCCAACTCTTCCGCCCTCATAGAAAGTACGCTCAGACGTATTTCGACGATATATTCGTCCATAGTCGTGGGGAAGGCGACTCGTCTGATGTTCAGACGCATCTGATACACCTTCGAGCAGTGCTCGAATGTATGAGAGAGCATAAGTTATATGCAAACGCATCCAAGTGTATCTTTGGTGCTGAGGAAATTCCTTTCCTCGGATGCTTCATCGGTAAGGATGGAGTGCGGGCGGACCCCGCGAAGGTGAAAGCCATTGTGGAGTGGCCTTCGCCTGTAAATCTTAGAGATTTACGGAAGTGGCTAGGATTAGCCAACTATCTCCACAAGTACAGCGAGAACTACGCTGAAATGGCGAAGCCATTGACGGGCCTTCTTAAGAAGGATGTTGACTGGTGTTGGGAAACTGAACACCAAAACGCTTATGAAGCGGTTAAGGGGAGCTTGTTAAAATCCCCCGTTCTTGCTCTCCCAGACTCTGGGAAACCATTTAGTGTCATCTGCGACGCCTCAGATTTCGCAATCGGATGTGCTTTGTTACAAGCAGACGATGCAGGAAGGTAACGCGTAATTGCGTTTGAGTCGAGGCAGCTTAAAGCTGCAGAACGGAATTATCCCGTTCATGACAAGGAGCTACTTGCAATGAAGTATGCTCTCGTCAAATTTAGGGTTCACCTACTCGGCTCAAAGCCGTTCGTGGTTTATACTGACCACGCGTCCTTACGGACAGCGACAAAGTCGCCTCATCTCTCGCGACGGATGGCCCGTTGGCTCTCCTTCTTTGCGGAGTACAACTTTTAGGTTAAGTATAAACCTGGCAAGCAAAACGTGCTTGAAGACGCGTCGTCGCGTCGTCCCGATTACGAGCTCGCTCACGCGACATTCGTCACCACGTCTGTAGTGGATTTCATACGCCAGGCGTATGAGAAAGACCCACAATGTACGGCGCTTATCCGCGCGTTAGGTGAAAAGAGCCTTGGCTCGTCTGAGCCAACCCCGTCAAGTCGAGCTTGAGCTCGTTTACACCGTTACAGTTACTGTGACGGTTTGCTATATTATAGTACGAGCGCGGAGGACACTCCGCGGGTGGTTGTTCCTCATGATGAGGAACTGAAGTATAGAGTCCTCTTTGAGGCACATGACGCCCCTACCGGGGGTCATTTAGGTCGGGATAAGACCTACAGCGCTTTAAGCGCTTTGTATTGGTGGCCCAATATGTATAAGTGGGTCGGTGCGTATATACGCACCTATGAGACGTGTAAGAGGGTTAAACCCTCTGCAAGTTCATCTGCGCCTTTGGCGAGCTTATCGGTTCCAACGGAGTGTTGGAAATCCATTAGTATGGATTTTATCTTCGGTTTTCCGAAGGATAAGGCCGGGAACACCGGCATATTGTTCTTTTAGACCGATCGAGAAAGATGGCTCACCTGGCGGCGGTGCCAGAGTCCATAGATGGACAAGGAACAGCAAAAGTGTTCCTAGACCGTGTCTTTCGACAACATGGTCTACCCGATTACGTTGTGTCGGATCGGGACCCCCGTTTTACGGGACAATTCTGGGGAGCGTTGTTTAAGGTGTTAGACACCAAGCTCCTCATGTCCACTGCGGATCACCCGCAGACGGACGGTCAGACGGAACGCGTTAATCGCGTTGTTAAGGATATTCTCCGGAGTTTATGTCCGGATTCTCCAAAGAGTTGGAGTGAGATGCTTCCGATGGTTGAATTTGCTATCAACAATTCGGTACATGCATCTACGGGGTTTACCCCGTTTTACGTGAACGGATTGGTGAATCCGAGGGTTCCATTAACGCCACATGTGTGTGGCCCAGGGCTTGAGGGGGGAGGATTCCCCGATGTCAGCCCTGTATCTGTGCTAAAGCACATCGATAAGCTTTTATCGACGCGCCTTAGTGTCTTACGACACGTCTGCGATGCCATGGCGTAAAGGCAAGACAAGCAGAAGGAGCAAGCTGACCGAAAGGGACGGCGTAACAAAAAAATATACAAAGAAGGAGAAAGTGTTTTATTAAACGCTAAAATCTTTCTACACATGCAGTTTCAAATGTGTTGCGCAATAAACTGCGCCCCAGGTTTGTGGGCCCCTTTAAGGTGTTATCCCGAAAGGGCTTGTCGTACACCTTAGAAATCCCGAAGGTGATGCGTACGCATCCAACCTTTTATGTCGGTATGCTTAAGCCATACCAGGAACCGGAGGCGGGGCCCCTCCTGGAGGAGGGTGGAAAGGCGGATAGCCGTAAGGCACCGCGGGGCGAAGTAAGCCTGAAAGGGCTAAAATGCGACCACGAAGCTCCGCAACGGTCGTCTCGAGAGAGGCAAGCCGCCTCTCGAAGCGATCAGTGGCATCCCGCTCATCGCGGATCCCCTCGTGGAGATCATGGATGCGAAGGCTGTGTCGATCACAGCGCGCGCGAATCTCACGTAGCAATTGCGCAACCTCCTCCTCCAATGCTCGATGCGGAGAGTACTCCACAATTTCATGTGGAGCGGCAGATGGCGCGGCGCCATCATCGGGGTCAAACCCAGTATCTGGTGATGTGGAAAGGTTATCCACACTCACAGAGTTCGTGGGAGTTCGATACTCTCCTACGGCAGGATTGCCGCGACGTCGTTGACGCTTTTGAGCGGGAGAATCCCGCTGTAGGTCAACGACCAGAGGGGCATGAGAAGCCTCTTCATTCCCAATAAGTGGGAGTTGGCCGGAGGCAGATGTGGCGACCACACTGTCTCCGGACACCAGGGTGGAGACAGGGGCGCTGGCGTAGCGCGTGCGATACGGAGCACGTAGTTGCTCCATCGCCTTAGCTTTGGCAAATGTAAGGCGCAACACCCTCTCCACCCAAATGTCTCGACGGGAATAGCTGTCATGCAGCTCATCGAAGCTGGGGAGAAGCTTCTACCCTTCCGCCCAAGCGCGGAACTTCTTCTCTGCATCATTGGCACTTTCTACCGGAGAAAGAACGAAAGGAACCTCGCGGATGTTCTCAACAGGGGCAACTTGTGCCTCTCTGTTTAAGCGCTCTCGGTAGGAGACGCTAGTGAATTGCTTTTGTGTAAGCAGTTGTTGCCGGAGTTTCTCACGGCGTTCGCGTTGGTACGGCTGTTCAGCCGCGGGGCCAGGGGTATAGGACGCTAGACTAGTCCTTACCAAACGCCTGGCCCATTTTGGAAGGTCACGAGGACCATCGAAATTATAAGCCGCCCTTGACGGGCGTTTGGGGGCGCGAAACGCAGCCCTTAGTGCCTGTGCGGCAAGTTGGAAGTCTTGAGCTGCGTCCAGCTCATTAGTGATGATCTCCTTAGGCGATTCGGATGTATCATCCGATACGGGCAGGGGTGCCGCACTGGTTAGTGCATTTTCCTCTCGTGTGGGGAAGGGATTAGGCTGTCGACAACGCCGTTCGGCGCTGTCGGAGCGGCTCACCATTGGGGAGTTATCCCCAAAGGCATCCACGTCCGAGTTTTCGGAGTAGTCTACCTCTTCTAGAGGAGACGCCATAGCACCACTAGAGGTAAACATATGGATGGCCAGGGGAACTGGCGTTGGATTTCTCCAACAAAATTTTTGTCTATTGCGTAAGCAATAGTCTTGATGGGGGAGGATGTAACGGGGTTACATTCGGATAACACTGAGTGTTGGTGTACATGAGTACACCACGGTTGAGGCCAGTATTGGCCGGGTTGTAAGGTTTCGAACCTTTGGTTATTTTAACCAATCAGGGCATGGGCCCTTGGTGTGGTGGTGTCAGCCATCCACGTGTCAGTACACAGGTGTGTACACTACATTTTAGCTAGGTTTGAATTAGGAATATTCTACTTAGTGTTACATATAGTTTATATTAGTTTAAATAATTCCATATTAAATATATATTCAGTTTACTTTCCACTCCTTAGTACAGACGCACGACCTCGACCGGTCGTGCGTGTAGTGAGTGCCGTAGCGTAAGGGGAGCCCTCCCCTTAGCTACACCATTTGTAAGGGAGCCTTGCCGTTAAGGCACTAGTACAGGCTAGAGTAAACTAACCCGGGAATCTTGGCCCCGAGTAAGAGAGCTCTCTCCTACTAAGCCCTTAATAATGGCATATCGGCTAAGTAGCGGCCAACGCCGCTTTAAGGAAAGTCTTCCTCTGTGCGCTAGCCGCACCGTGCGTATACGCACCGGCTACAATGCAGGTCAATGGCTTCATTAAGGGACTCAATGATGGTCCCGTCAAACAGAGTCTTTACCGGAACCCTCCAAAGACTCTAAGGGATGCCATTGATATGAGCATCCGTGAAGAGTTCAGCATGCGCTCAGCGTCATCGCATGCTGGGTACAGCCGAAGGGGTTAACAGCCCTTCGCTTTTGATATGCCGCAATAGCATGTCAACAAGCAGCAGTCGGGCAGACGAAGTTCACACTTTGTCTCAAGAAATAGCTACCCGCGACAGAGCATGGGCGGTGGAGGTCCAGAGCCGATGGACCTATCGGTTGCGGTTGCTTCGAACTCGAAGGAACCGAAATTTAAGAAGAACATTCGCTGCAATCGATGCGCAAAAGTGGGGCATTTTGCCCATGAGGGTATGGTACCGCGTCCGGCGCCACGCTGTCAGCGGACGGAACCGTCCGCTGCACGGCGACACCTACAGGGACATCACCCTGTTGGTGCAAAAAACGTAAATCACCAGTAGGGGCGGGGCGCCCTACTGGGAATGTTATCCCACATGCCGACATAGGGCATGTGAGGGTAATAGCCCCAGAAGGGACTATGTCCTGTCAAGAGGTGCAGGGTGATGATAAGCCTCTTATCACCCTGGAGGTTAAGCCGCACGGAGCGATGTCCCCATGCGAGCTTTGTTTGACACAGGAGCGTCAAACAATTTCGTTAGAACTCAGAGTCTAACGCTGTTGAGCTTCGTGAAGGTAGAAACCCCACGAAGTATGTTGTCAGTCCGGTTAGCAACAGGTGTAACGGGGTTACATTCGGGTAACACTGAGTGTTGGTGTACATGAGTACACCACGGTTGAGGCCAGTATTGGCCGGGTTGAAAGGTCTCGAACCTTTGGATATTTTAACCAATCAGGGCAGGGGCCCTTGGTGTGGTGGTGTGTCAGCCATCCACGTGTCCGTACACAGGTGTGTACACTACATTTTAGCTAGGTACGAATTAGGAATATTCTACTTAGTATTACATATAGTTTATATTAGTTTAAATTAATTTAGGCTAGTTACATATTAAATATATTCAGTTTACAAAAATACTTAAGACTGCCAGGCGCGCGACCACGCCCGATCGCGCGCGCAGTAAGTGCAGTAGCTAAAGGGAGCCCTCCCTTTAGCTACACCCTTAGTAAGGGAACCTTGCCGTTAAGGCATTAGCGGAGCTAGGCGCGCGACCACGCCCGGTCGCGCGCGCAGTGAGTATTGTAGCCTAAGGGAGTTCTCCCTTACGCTACCTCCCTTTATAAGGGAAGTCTTGTTACAAGGGGTTAGCGAAAGCTATCTGTAAACCAACCCGGGAATCTTGGCCCGATTAGGAGAGCTCTCTCCTACTAAGCCCTTAATAAGGGCGTATCGGCTAAGTAGCGGCAAACGCCGCTTAAAGGAAAGTCTTCCTCTGTGGCTAGTCGCACCGTGCGTGTACGCACCCGGCTACATCTGGTATCACTTGTAGTCAATCCAACACTCGTGTTGGTGATCAACATCCTCTGCAAGGGATGGATCAGGACGATTGGGGTAAGCTAACCCCCGTCCAACAGGAAGCCTTTAAAAGGCGGTTACCCATATTGGGTGAGGATGGCATGCGCCATCTAGTGGAGCAGGGCCTCGATGCCGTGCGTGAAAGGGTGAATGCCCTTATCGCCCATGGGGCGAGTCTTCGCGGGAGTTATCCCGCGTCTACGGGGGTGCGCCCTCCGATGTCCTTTAAGATAAAGGAATCCACCGGCGAGAGAGGTGAAAACCTTTATGTGTGGCTTCGAGAGGTTGAAACCGCATACGCCACCGCGAACGTGATCGAGGATCACCTGCAAGTGGGACTTGCACTGAACCATCTTACGGGCAAAGCCCGTACATGGGCGTTTACGTGTTAGGATTCGGTCACGACCGTGTTCCCGAACTGGGGAGTCCTTAAGCAAAAGCTTATGGACAGGTATTCAACGCCTGATCTGGTTCTCCAGAATCAGCTGGCGTTTTTGAGGTGCCGTCAGGGCACTAGGGACTTGGAGACATATGTCCAAGGACTGAAGACCCTGTTGGCAGGGATGTACGCGAAAGCGTATTCGGACGATGTGTCCATCCCCGTCTTCATGGGAGGCCTGAAAGAAGGGCCAGCACGTTCGGAACCGTTCCGATGCCGACCCCAATCCCTGGGGGAGGCGTTTAAGATGGCGTTTAACGCCGAGAGGAACTTTCGTTCCTCCAAGGTGGGTCCTGAACCCATGGACCTGAGTCTGTTCGAAGTGGAGGGGAAACCTTCCGATAAGAGTCACTCCGACTCTTTTTCGTAGAGCTTCGGGGCGGAGCTCTTAGCTATGTTGTAGCGGCTTGGGCCGCTAAAGTGATTCCTATGTGGAAGCGTTGATCATCTGCGGAACAGATGTCCACAAAATCCCCAGCGAGATAGTCGCTGAAAGGGGCCGAGGGCGGCAGAAGGGCCCTCGCCCAAGCCGTCGGGAAACAGAGGCTCCCAATAGGTGCGTGGCGCCTTACCGGGGGACCCTCAGTGCTGTTAATCCCCAGGGTAGGGGACGACAGCACAAATACCCGAGGGAAGCGGTGCTTTCTAGCACCGAGTTGGTGTACCAGCCAGGTTTGCTGGTAGTCCTTACGGACGTGAAGGCTTTAATAAGCCTTGGAGAGTCTTGATAGACTCTGGAGCGTCTGACAATTATGTCAGCCGAGCTTCTGTGAAGAAGAGTCGGCTGTATGCCGAGGCCCTAGAGGGACGTTCTCGTGACGTTGTCACGGCCCGTCTAGCAACGGGCGTATAGGTTTCTGTACCCAAGGTCCCGATTGACCTTAAGCTGAAGTTTGCAAACTTCGATAGCTAAGAACGTTGCCTGAGTCCTGGATTTGGACTCGAGGTATGACCTCATTCTGGGCATGAAGTGGCTGGAACGCCACGAGCCATGGATAGACTGGAAGTCTAAGCTCATTGGCTCAACGCACCCGCGATCGGGTGAAGCATTGGCGAGTCATGAACCCACCTTTGCTCGATCGCAAAAGCGATTCTGGTGTGAGATTCCAGAGATTGGGATGTCTGAAATGATCATTCCCAATGGCGTTAAGGAAGAGTTCCTTAACGAGGGGGATTCGGCGGTTAATCCCCACGCCGTGAACGGCGAGACTGGTGAGTTACCTGTGGTAACTCCAATGGTAGGGGTAGAGACCCCTGTGGTTAAGCGCGAGGCGCTTCCAAGCGAAGAGATCCGAAGTTTGTCTCTTTCGCACGTCGGAAATGATTCCAATTACGCCGTTATAGGTGAGACCGGCGAGTCACCGGTGGTAGAGGTAGAGACCTCTGTGGGTAGGCGCGTGGAGCTTCCAATAGATGGGGCAATTGACTCCCCCCATCTGGGTCTCGGGATGAGTCCCGAGGCCAGTAGTAAGCAGTCCTATCGGATGCTGAATAGTGTGACAGGTATTTTCACATAAGGCGTAAGCCTTGAACGGTTGCCTGGGGTAGGCGAACTGTTGTCGTTGGAGGAGATGGCCTTCAACGAGTTTGAGACTGCTGTAAAAGCAGATGAAATCGACGAGGTTGTCGTATTGCGTCCGGAAAAGGAGCTGAACTCCTCATCCACGATGGACGAGTCAGTTTTGGTGAAAACCAAACAATGAACCAGCTATTTTTAATCGCTTGGTGACCCAACTCTTCCGCCCTCATAGAAAGTACGCTCAGACGTATTTCGACGATATATTCGTTCATAGTCGTGCGGAAGGCGACTTGTCTGATGTTCAGACGCATCTGATACACCTTCGAGCAGTGATCGAATGTATGAGAGAGCATAAGTTATATGCAAACGCATCCAAGTGTATCTTTGGTGCTGAGGAAATTCCTTTCCTCGGATGCTTCATCGGTAAGGATGGAGTGCGGGCGGATCCCGCGAAGGTGAAAGCCATTGTGGAGTGGCCTTCGCCTGTAAATCTTAGAGATTTACGGAAGTGGCTTGAATTAGCCAATTATCTCCACAAATACAACGAGAACTACGCTGAAATGGCGAAGCCATTGACGGGCCTTCTTAAGAAGGATGTTGACTGGTGTTGGGAAACCAAACACCAAAACGCTTTCGAAGCGGTTAAGGGGAGCTTGTTAAACGCTCCCGTTCTTGCTTTCCCAGACTCTGGGAAACCTTTTAGCGTCGTCTGCGACGCCTCCGATTTCGCAATCGGATGTGCTTTGTTACAAGCAGACTACGCGGGACGAGAACGCGTGGTTGCGTTTGAGTCGAGGCAGCTTAAAGCTGCAGAACGGAATTATCCCGTTCATGACAAGGAGCTACTTGCAATGAAGTATGCTCTCGTCAAATTTAGGGTTCACCTACTCGGCTCAAAGCCGTTCGTGGTTTATACTGACCACGCGTCCTTACGGACAGCGACAAAGTCGCCGCATCTCTCGCGACGGATGGCCCGTTGGCTCTCCTTCTTTGCGGAGTACAACTTTGAGGTTAAGTATAAACCTGGAAAGCAGAACGTGCTTGTAGACGCGTTGTCGCGTCTTCCCGATTACGAGCTCGCTCACGCGACATTCGTCACCTCGTCTGTGGTGGATCTCATACGCCAGGCGTATGAGAAAGACCCACAGTGTACGGCGCTTATCAGCGCGTTGGGTGAAAAGGGACTTGGCTCGTCTGATCCAACCCTGTCAAGTCGAGATAGAGCTCGTTTACACCGTTACAGGTACTGTGACGGTTTGCTATATTATAGCACGGGCGCGGAGGACACTCCGCGGGTGGTAGTTCCTCATGATGAGGAACTGAAATATAAAGTCCTCTTTAGGCACATGACGCCCCTACCGGGGGTCATTTAGGTCGGGGTAAGACCTACGGCGCTTTAAGCGCTTTGTATTGGTGACCCAAATGTACAAGTGGGTGGGTGCGTATATTCGCACTTGTGAGTCGTGCTAGAGGGTCAAACCCTCTTCAGATTCAGCTGCTATAGGAAACAGTTGGAAATTGCCAACTGTTCGTGAGGACCAAGTCAACCTATAGCATACAATTGGGAATTGCCAATTGTTCGTGTGGGCCAAGTCCACCTATAAATATGAAGGTGAGCCTTTGGCGGAGTAGCCGTTCCAACGGCGTGTTTAAAATCCATTTGGATTTTATCTTCGGTTTTTCCGAAGGCCGGTTCCACCGGCGTTTCGGTCTTTGTAGACCGTTTGAACAAGATGCTCGCCTGGCAGCGGTGCCAGAGTCCAGTGATGGACAAGAAGGAACGCGTTAATCGCGTGAAATCCATTAGTATGGATTTTTCTTCGGTTTTTCCGAAGGGAAAGGCGGGTTTCACCGGCGTTTCGGTCTTTGTAGACCGTTTGAGCAAGATGCTCTATCCCGATCATGCCAGTGGATTTATTCACGTATTGGAGAGGAGAACAAGCTAGTCGCATAGACCGGTTGTATGTGTTTTAAAAGATTTCCATTATGTTTTGTTAAACTAATAATAGTATTTTTAAAATTTGCAAATTTTTTATTTTTAAATATATTTTAAAGAAAGATATTTATTAATTTTATAAACAATTAATTGAACATCATATCATCTGGCAGTGGTACCAGAGTCCATTGATGGACAAAAAGGAACGCGTTCATCGCGTTGTTATGGATTTTCTCCGGAGCTTATGTCCGGATTCTCCAAGAGTTGGAGTGAGATGCTTCCTATGAACTAATTTGCCATAAACAATTCGGTGCATGCATCTACGGGGTTTACCCCGTTTAATGTGAACGGATTCGTAAATCCGCGGGTTACGTTGACGCCACGTGTGTGTGGCCCAGGGATTGAGGGGGGAGGAGTCCCCAATGTCAGCCCTGTATGCTCCTGTCCGTTTGTTTGTCCTACCCGGCAGGGCGGCCGGCAGGCTGCCCGACCGGGTGCAGTTCGAGTCTGCGCTTGTAGCCGCCACGGCTTGCACACTGGGGGCCTTCCACGGCCCCAGCGACCTAGAAGAATCTATTGTTTGTTTCTTGGGCCTACCCGGCAGGGCGGCCGACAGGCTGCCCGACGGCAGGACGGGGCGGAGCGTCTGTTGGCGCGACTCCATCATCGGGGTCAAACCCTGTATTTGGTGAAGTGGAAGGGTTATCCACATTCACAGAGTTCGTGGGAGTTTGATACTCCCCTGCGGCAGGATTGCCGTGACGTCGTTGACGCTTTCGAGCGGGAGAATCCCGCTGTGAGTCAACGACCAAAGGGGCGGGGTAAGCTCCTTCACTACCAGTAGTTGGGATCCCTCCGGAGGCAGATGCGGAACCCGCACTGTGCTCCGGCACCCTAGTGAGGGCACGGGCGCTAGCATAGCGCATGAGATAAGGGGCACGTAACTGCCCCACGGGTTTGGCTCTGGCAAACGCCAAGCACAATGCCCTCTCTATCCGAACGTCACATTCGGAATAGCTGTTGTACAGCTTTAAAAAAAATCGGGGAGACGTTTCTCCCCTCCGCCTAAGCGCGGAACTTCTGCTCTGCCTCTTTGGCATATTCTACTTGCAGGACAATGAAGGGAACCTCGCGGAGGTTCCAACAACGGCACCCTGTGCCTGTTTCTTCAGGCTCTCTCGATATGAGGTAGCAGTGAACTGCTTCTGCGTGAGCAGTTTTTTCCGGAGTTGATTCCGGCGTGTGATTTGTTGCGGCTGTACAGTCGCGAGGCCAGGGGTATAGAAGACTAAACCCTTATGTACCTCATTCCTGGCCCACTTTGGGAGGTCACGAGGACCTCCAAAACGATATACCGCCCGTGGAGGGCGCATGGGGGGCGTGCAAGGAAGTTTGTAACGCTTGTGCGGCATTTTGAGCCTCTTGAGCTGCGTCCAGCTCAGTAGTGGTGATCGCCTTCGGCGATTCGGATATGTCATCCGAGGTTGGTTCCGATGCGCAATTTCACGCGGCAGTATAGCCGCTGGACCTGGGGTATAGGAGGCTAAACCCCTCTTGACCGCGTTCTTAGCCCTCTTTTGGGGGTCGCGAGGTCCCTTACGTGCCCGTCCGGCACGTTGGGCCTCTTGAACCAAGGACGGTTCATTGGTGGTGGTTGCCTGTGGCAACCTGGAGGTATCACCCCTAGCGGGTAACGGTGGCGCACGAGTTAGTTCGTTTTCCCCACGTGTGGGGAATGGATTGGATGACGGATAGCGCCGTTCGGCGCTATCAACATGACCAGCCGTTGGGGAGAGCTCCCCTAGAGCGTCCACTTCCGAGTTGTTGGAATAGTTTGCGTCCATAGCACCGCTGAAGGTGTACAATGGACAGCCAGAGGTACTGGCGTTGGAGTTCTCCAACAAGATTTTGATTATTGCGTAAGCAATAGTTTTGATGGGGGAGGATGTAACGGGGTTACATTCGGGTAACACTGAGTGTTGGTGTACATGAGTACACTACGGTTGAGGTCAGTATTGACCGAGTTGAAAGGTCTCGAACCTTTGGTTATTTTAACCAATCAGGGCAGGGGCCCTTGGTGTGGTGGTGTGTCAGCCATCAACGTGTCAGTACACAGGTGTGTACACTACATTTTAGCTAGGTACGAATTAGGAATATTCTACTTAGTATTACATATAGTATATATTAGTTTAAATTAATTTAGGCTAATTACATATTAAATATATTCAGTTTACAAAAATACTTAAGACTGCCAGGCGCGCGACCACGCCCGGTCGCGCGCGCAGTGAGTGCAGTAGCTAAAGGGAGCCCTCCCTTTAGCTACACCCTTAATAAGGGAACCTTGCCGTTAAGGCATTAGCGGAGCTAGGCGCGCGACCACGCCCGGTCACGCGCGCAGTGAGTATTGTAGCCTAAGGGAGTTCTCCCTTACGCAACCTCCCTTTATAAGGGAAGCCTTGTTACAAGGGGTTAGCGAAAGCTATCTGTAAACCACCCCGGGAATCTTGGCCCGATTAGGAGAGCTCTCTCCTACTAAGCCCTTAATAAGGGCGTATCGGCTAAGTATCGGCGAACGCCGCTTAAAGGAAAGTCTTCCTCTGTGCGCTAGCCGCACCGTGCGTGTACGCACCCGGCTACACTGGCTCTTCCGCCCAGACATGTTGTGGCGAAGTACGCCTGTTGACGTTCGTCAACAATATTGCGCATAGATGGAATCTTCCACCTCTGCGAACCATCTACGAAGGGGATCGCCCCCTTCACCGGTAAAGGGCGGTTGTAATGGGCTGCCATTACATAAATGATATTCAAGTTAGAATATCACAGTTTAATTTCAGACGAGTTGTCTGAAATTTAAATAAGAGATTATAAGTTATTATAATCTAAGAAGGGAAAGTCGATTCGGTATAAATACCGAATCTTGCAGGTTAACTAATAGTACAGTTAGTTAAAGACTTGATATTATTATATTAATTAGTTAGTTACTATACTATTAGCCTCTAAACCACCCATTAAATAAACACTCTTAATTTTGCGTTCTTAGGCATAAGTGAATATTAATATATTTACTTTTATTATAGGATTAGTTGTTATGACTGAGTTTGAGAAAAATTCTAAAGCTCATAATGCGAAGTAGCATCAACTAAGAGTAAGGGCGCACAACAACAGGTTGATGGGTAATTGTCCAACTAATCCTGCCCTAATTGTATTTCGCGCTTCCTCGCAAAATACAGTGTAAGCCTGTAACAGGATCAGTCCTGTTACACCTGGTAGCACTTTGTGGTCCGTCTTAACGACCACAGTTCCGTTCTTCTAGTTAACTAGCGGAGCGAAGATTAAGAGCCGCTCGGCATCATGTCGCGAGACATGTCGGCTGCCGAGCGATAAAGCACGCTGGAAGAGGTGAATAAACACTTCCCCTCACTTCTCGTCGCGTAGTAAAGACGCGACGGCGGAAATGATTCGGTCTATGGGGACCGACATCATTACCTTCCTCAAGAGTAAGTCTCCAGATGAAGTGGTACAGGTGGTGAACCGCTTTAGGCTAAACCACCTAGAAAAGTCAGAACGGCCCGCGCCAGAGGCAGCGCGGACCGCAACTGCACCTGCAACGCATAGCGTTGAAGTGGTAAAGGCGCGAGTACCGCCCTTTACCGGTGAAGGGGGCGATCCCCTTCGTAGATGGTTCGCAGAGGTGGAAGATGCCATCTCTGCGCAAAATATTGTTGACGAACGTCAACAGGCGTACTTCGCCATAACATGTCTAGGCGGCAGAGACAGGGCATGGGCGATGAGTCGCAGAGCCATTGATGACTCTGCGTTCCTTACTTATAAGGAATTTAAAGCTGAGCTAAATCTCAACTTTGAAACTCCAGAAATGGAGCTAAGTAGTCGGCAGGAGTTTATGGAACTCCGGCAAGGTAAGCTTGACCTTCAAGCTTACGCTCAGAAGACGCAATATTTGCTGTCAAATATTGTGTATGATCCGGTGCCCACTGCTATGCAGGTTACTGGCTTCATGAAGGGACTCAATGATGGTCCCGTCAAACAGAGTCTCTATCGGCACCCGCCAGATACTCTGAGGGATGCCATTGATATGAGCATCCGAGAGGAGTTCATTATGCGATCAACGTCATCGCATGCTGGATACAGCCGAAGGGCTCAACAGCCCTTCGCTTTTGACATGCCGCAACGGCATGTCAACAATCAGCAGTCAGACAGACGAAGCTCACACTTCGTCTCAAGAAACATCCACCCGCGCCAGAGCATGGGCGGTGAAGGTACAGAGCCGATGGACCTATCGGTTGCGGTTGCTTCGAACACGAAGCAACCGAAATTTAAGAAGAATATTCGATGCAATAGATGCGCGAAAATGGGGCATTTTGCCCATGAGTGTATGGCAATGCGTCCGGTGCCACGCAGTCAGCGGACGGAACCGTCCGCCGCACGGCGACACCAACAGGGAAATCACCCTGTTGGTGCAAAAAACGAGAATCGCCAGTAGGGGCGGGGCGACCTACTGGGAATGTTATCCCACATGCCGACATAGGGCATGTGAGGGTAATAGCCCCAGACGGGACTATGTCCTGTCAA
>JAPDHQ010003907.1:0-13878 GCA_026184515.1 Peronosclerospora sorghi | reverse complement strand
TACACCGGTCTTGGACCTCAAGGATGCTTTGGTCCAACTAGACCAACAAGAACCTTGGCGTAACCAGTACCAGGACCAAGTTGAAAAGCATCCGTCGTTGACCCGTCGGCCGTCTGTGGGGTGATGGCGAGTGAGGTCGTAAGTAGTCGACCAGATAACACTTAATATATTTATCATCGTTCTTTTTCACATGTTCGGTCATCAAATCACTTGAGCTAATTCCACCACTTTCTCCAGAGTTGCACTAGACACGTTATCACCAACCGTTCCACTTACATCGCGAAAAAACAATCCACGTTCGTCACTCCACTATTCCAATTCGTCACATATTCACAATACACAATACACAAGACACAAGACCTTCCACGTCTTCGCACCGCTCGGGAAGACCGATGCTACTGCATGTATTGGTCTTGGTCTTCATGGGTCTGCATCACTGCGAAACGGTTCCGACTGACTCGGCCCCGTTCGAATTCTCGTAGTAGTGCTCCACAGTTCAGGTCGGACTCATCGATCCAAGTTGTTTCATCATGGTCCTTCCATCGGACCAGATATTCTCGGTGGGTCCGGCCGAACCTGGTCTTCTTGACCGATCGGACATCTAAGACCTTTTCCACTTCAAATTCGTCCTTCTCCAGAGGTCGTCCCAACTGTCCTCCGGCAGTAATGCTTAATCGAAATCAAACCGTTCTGCCTCGTCTACTAGACAGGGCATTTTGGGACGATCAGTAAATTCTCGGACCAGTTTTAACTTGGACACATGTACGATCGGGAAGACCTTGTAGTCCGTGCCGGTTGTTACTAGACGGGCAGCGTGTTCACCAATCAGCTCAACAACACGGAAAGGACCGTGCCACATGTGAGCCAGCTTCTTCGCATAGCCCTCCTTCACTCGGTCTAGGTACAACCATACCCTCGCCCCTGGTTCTATACCGTGGGGTTGGACCGGGTCGTTGTTCCGGTCTGCCCGGTCTTGTGTAGCTTGACGTAACTTTTCGTTGACAATTTCTCTTGCATGCTGGTAATGTTTCTGGACCTGCATGCGCCAACGTCGAGCATCACGATCGCGGGTCCGAGTGCAGCCAATAGGTATCGCGGCTTCAAGAGTGGACCGGGGGTCCCATCCATACGCAAGATAAAAAGTCGTTTCTCCTCGGACCCGATCGGTCGACGAGTTGAGTGCAAACACCAGCCTTTCTGTGTATTCGTCCTAATTGCGCTGGTCTGGATCGGCAACGTACATCTTGATTGCTCTTGTAATAGTTTGTAATATATGTTCTGCCGATCCATTCACTTGCGGACGATATGCCATCGTCGCGCTCTGTTTCTGGCCCAGCATATTGTTAAACGACCGGAACACCTCGGCCATGAAACCGGGTTCTCGGTCGTGTCTGATGACCTCGCTGGCGCCGAACCTTCGGAACACGCATTCTTCGTAACTTTTGGCGATCTGCTCGGCAGACCGGGACGCACTTGCCTTCGCAATAACTATACCGGTGAACAGGTCTACCCAGATTAACAACTCAGTATTGCCATATGTCGATTTAGGCAGCGACGGTATATGGTCCATCGCTATGACCTGGAAATGGTAGGTAGCTTCGATATTTCCGGGCGATCGCCCCTTCATTACCGGTCTACCCTTTCCGGTATCGCAATCCGTACAACAACCCACATATTTCTGTACACTTCGGAAAAGACCTCTCCAGTGAAAGTGGGACCTGATCTTGTGATACGTTCTGCCTATGTCTTGATGTCCCCCTTCTAGACTCACATGGTAGTGATGGAGGACATCCGGCTGCAGCAACTCAGGTATCACCAATTTCTCCAATCGGTCCCGGTCTGCACTGTCTTGGTCGGCATGGCGGCAGTAATATAGTAAACCATCCTCATCCACTTCGTAACTGTCTGCGATCTTGGCACATTCTTTCGCTTGACCATTCTTCAACATAGACAATTCACCGCGCAGGTAGGTCTTCAAATTCACAATCTATTCTTCTTAGTCCTGAGCCTTGAAGATCCGTTCTGCCCTTAGTCGTTGCACAACAGATTCACTCAACCGTTCCTTTGGGAACGGTTGGTGGGACTTCCGAGCTTTCGATCTAGTCGCGACCATCACATGCACCTGGACTGGGGCGTTCTTGGGTCCGATCACCTCTGGGAGCCTCTTTATATTCACCAATTCATCCAGAGCGGCCTTCTCGGTGATCGTAGCCCCGGTCTGGTCTTGCATGGCCTTGGTCGCGAGGTAGTCGGCACTTCTGTTCCAGTCCCGTTTCACGTGCAACAGCTCGTGGTTGGGATGGTCTTTCAATGCCTTCATTACCCGATCATTTAGCGTCCTTAGTCTTGGGGCCTTGCAGTCGATCTCTCCGGTGACCTGCCTGATCACTAGGTTGGAGTCACCACATATGATGACTCGCCCCTTCTATTGCGACGACAGCAGGTCCAGACATAGAAGTAGACCTCGGTACTCCGCCTCGTTAACCGTAATATCCGGCGTGAAATCAGCAGCGGCTGCAACTATAGACCATTGTGGCAACTTCCACAATATGGCACTATAGGCGCCGACCTACTTCTTCACGCTTGCCGATCCGTCAAAACTTAAGACCAAGAGCTCTTCATCATAGTCGACGGTCGGTGGCGGTCTCGAAACTGACTGCCGAGGTTGCTTCCTCGGGGCAATCGCTATCAATGCTTCGTCCACTTCAGACCGAGGGGTGATAGTGGCAGCTAATGTGCCCAATATCTCTTCCTCGCCCCTGGTGCACCTAAAGACCTCGAGGGTCCACTGCGACAAGACCGCCGACCATCTGCCTAGACGTCCGTCCATCCCATTGGCTGATAATAGTCAGGCCAAAGTAGACCGCCTTTACAGGACCTTTATAGGTCGGCCGACCAGCAGGTTGTAACACACATCCAGAATTCGCAGCAACGCCAGAACTTCTTTCTCGACAATTCCATAGTTCACTTCATTTAGCTTCAGCGTTCTGCTCGTGAACGTGACCGGATGGTACACACCATCATGATCTTCTACTAGAGTGGCCGAAATGGCCCACTGAATAGCATATACAATAATGGTCGGGACCTTTTCGGGATCGAAATGCTTCAAAATCGGTGCCGTCACCATCTTAGCCTTCAACATACCAAAAGCAAACTTTGCACGCTTCATATGGTCTTCGTCCTCCACTTGCGGACAATCTGCAGCAAGACCAGAGTCGGCGCCACCATGTAAAGTTGCACGGTCTTCTTCGCGCAACATATGGCAGTCCACTTCCCGGAGCTCATACAACACAGCCGCGTAGATAGCAAAATCTTCGATGAAGCGGCTGTAGTAGTTTAAACCTCCTAGGAAGGACTGCATTGCCTTCAGAGACTTGGGAAACGGGAGGTTGCTTAACGAATCCAGGTCCTTAGGATTACCCTCTAGACCATTGTTCGAAACCATATGACCTAAATAGGCGACCTTGGACATACCCCAAAAACTTTTTATGGCGCTGATAGATAGGTTCCAGCGGTCGCATGTCTCCAACAATCGTTCAACCTTCTCGCACAGATCGTTCCATGACGAGGCAGGTATCAGAATGTCGTCGATGTACGACCGCCTCCCTATAACGGACGGTCTTCTTTCCCGATCGGGTTCACCCTTTGTAAACACATCATAACTTTCGGCAGGGTACCGATCGGTCTTGATTTTGAAGTGTCCGTACAGTGCGTTGTCTATCAACCTTTGATAGATCTGGGGTGCGTTCTTCAGACCGAACGGCATACGGTTCCACTCGAAAAGACCAAACGGTGTCACAAATGCGGAAATCTCACGGGCTCGATCAGTCATCGAGACCACCCAAAATCCACTTGCCATGTCCAGCGAACAATACCCCAAGGTCTTGTCCAGGTCTTCCAACAAATCATTAATCAGCGGTATCGGGTACACCATAAGTTTAGTTAACCGATTTACCAGCCGATAGTCGATGCACAGTCTAATGTCGACGCCGTTCTTCTTGATAACAATTACGATCGGCGAGGCCCATGGCGAGGTCGATGGTCTAATAATCTTGGTAGCCAACAGTCCTTTGATAAGCTCAGAAAGCTTTTCCCGGTACTGTGGCGCCACGCGTCGACATCGCTGAGCAATCGGATTGGCATCTCCAACGTCAATATCGCAAATCGCACCACGGGCTGCAGGTGGTAAGGCATTGCCCTTTCCGATCAGCAGATGTCTTTTCTTCCATATGATATTCTTCAACTGATAGATCTGGTCTGGACTGTTAAGGTCTTGATCACCCACTTGTAAATCATCCGTTGTAACTTCGGGAGAGTCGGCAGACACTTCAGGGAGGACTGCCATTTGGCTTTCCAGCTCCTGAATATACTGTTCCCCGCCTTCATGTATACAGACTTGTTCATCTTCTGGGGTGATATCACCTAACCATCTGGACCGGCTGAACGCCCCTGGTCTTGATCGACGGGACGTCCTTCGCTGATATCGGTCTGATTAGGAATACCGTCATGGTCCGACCTAGCAATTTCATGTTCCCCTTCTTCCGTTTCTTGCTCCGCTGTCGCCTGGTCTTGTGCTGACACCACGTTGACTAACCTTGGCTCGTCTACTTGATGGTCCACCGTTCCTGGTGACTGCGGCGCCTTTCTTCGGACCAACATCTTTTTTGGTGTGACATAACTTGGTCTTTCCACTAAAGGTGAGGTATCCTCTTCCACCGACCCATCATCGCTGATAAGATCGGTGGTCGATTGGTACGCCAGGTTTTGCCACTCGACATACCGCCTCGACCCAATCGAGAGAACCCCATCTTCCTTGGTACCTTCCCTTCTGCTAACCACATGCAGACAATAGTGTTATTGTCCAGTGTCAGCGGCTTGTCACCGATATTGGTAACACGGACAAAATCACGTCGACCAGCACTCTTTACGAAGGTCGAGACCCACCGATCGCCCCTGGTCAACCACAACCTCCTCGAACGAAAACCTTTCTCAACCGGGGTATCGGCAGACCGACCAACTGGGATAGTGAGGTCTTGGTCCCACCGGACCATATCGGTATACGAACCATACAGAGGTCTTCGACCAGCCAACTAGACCTGGACCTCATCCGGGAGCGTAGGCACTCCATGTGACATGTCTAGGCGAATACCAGCCGGGAGCATGAAATCCATTCCTAGTAAAGCGTCTTGACCAGCCAACTTGCCAACCCAAGCGCTGAAAAAGTAGACCAGCGGTCCCGACAAAGTAATTTTCACACGCGTTCTTCCTTCGGTCATATATGAGTTTTCGCCGATCCCGACGCATTCTTGTCTCTGGGTATCGTCTATACGACATCCGACCTTACGAGCAAAGGCGGAGTCGATTATCGATACTTCAGCTCCAGAGTCGAACAACATCGTCGCCTTCTGGTTATTAATCTTGCCACAGGCTTTCGCCTGCTTGAACCATTTATCAGGCGCGTGATGCTTCCAGTATCCGCGGGATTCTCCAGGCAGCAAGTCCAACTGCATAACCACCTTGGTCCGGGAGTACTCATCGGTCTTCATACTGAAGACCGGATGGTCTCGGTCGACGCAATTTGGAATAGAACGTGTATTGTCGGTCTTATCCTCCTTGCCGACATATGCATAGATGTGAACCGTAGAACGCTCGGCTCGATCCAGATTCCAACCTGGCGAGCGTTCTAGTTTAACATTTTTTCTGCGTCCGGCGGCAGCATCCCCGCGTGGTTGTCCGGCACGTACCACTTGTGCATCATGTTAAAAAAAAATTCTTCAATCTTGCAGTGGCCGGCCTCGTGGATCTCTCCACATGACTTGCATACGGAGAGGCAGTGGTCCGTCGGGTGGCCGCGTCTCTCGAACTTCTTGCACACCATCTTCTTCCAGCAGTTTGGACCGTCATGTTTGCTCGACCCACAGTGGGGGCACTTCTGACGAGGTCGGTCTGGATCGGACTTGCTTCCGTTCCTTCCCTTCCGGTCTACCTGGTCGGACTTCGACCTGGTCTTCGGGGCAGGTCCCGCAACACAGACGTAACGATACTGGTCTTCATCCGATGACTCCTGGCTGGATGGACTTCCACTTTCCCCTTCTGACCCCGTGCTGTCATCAGCTACAATTGCCTTGACGCTCGGGTCGGTCTGGTCCAAGGTCTCTTGACCGGATCGGTCTGGGTCCTGGAACGATAGCGACCTGATCCACCAGCGGTCTTCGCTCTCATACTACGCGACTGTTGTAACGTCCTCAGGGTCTGTTCGAATTCGCCCGCATCCTTAAGACGCAGTAGAGTAAGCTGGTCCGCCAGTTCTTGATCGTCAAGGGTACTAATATAGTGACCCACATGTTCTAAGGCGGCACCGTTCGGCGGGTTATTCTCTTTGATTGTTATGCCGGCGCGAAGTGCAGCCACGTTCAACCGATGCAAATACTCGATCGGTGTTTCGTCGGCCCGCTTCTGCATATGGTGGTACTTACGGGCGCTTGAAAATCCGGAGTTACAATATTGACCTTCAAACTCCGCACATAACAGGTCCCAGTCAGACCGGACGCCCCGACCCAACTGTTGAATCCAGTTTGCATCCGGTCCTTTTAACAAATCCCGGAAGATTAAACAACGTTCGCCTTTTGGGGTCTGGTCTCGCAGGAACGCAGACTTGACCCGACCAAGACCGGGCATGGTCTTCATCAGCATCCTTGCCGGTGAAGTCCTTGAGGTCGGTCGTCGCGGCCATACAGATGCGCGGAATCGCAGCAGATCCAAAGTCGTAGGCAGTAGTGGAGGCTAGGTTATCCTTGCGCACCTTGCCTGCGCCTGTACCATCTGACCCGCCATGGTCGTCAAGACCGCCGACCGACTCCATATCACAGTCACTTGTCTTGCTTGGTCTACGCGGTCTTGCCGGTTGCGGCTTGCGCCTTCCCTTGCCGGTTGGTTTATCACTTCTAATAGGCTTATCCATAGATGTTACCGATTCCATATCCACATCTTTGCAAACATTGACACCTTGACAGGTAGACCGGTCTTGGAGATGTGGGCGCATAGGTGGTCTAACCCGTTCTTCCACGAAACGTTGCATCATCGTCTCAAACATAGCTTGGACGTTGGCTGGCGTCATGGGCAACGTGTTGATACCCTCCTTTTGCGGAACGGAGGCCTGTGGGGCTCGCTAGGGCCCCGACTGGAAAGCAGCCCTTTGCTGCTGCATGTCCCTTTTTTTGTTCAGACCGGGCATGGTCCACCCCCATGGTCATCCGCTCGACACCGGTCTCCAACTCTGATGAGCTGTTAGAAGCCGGTGGAGACTGGTAGATCGATTCATCATCAACACCAATGTCAACAAGCTCTGTGGAGGCTTCGGCGACCTTCATTGCCGTGGTGGGAGTTGGACGGCGAACCGCCCCCACCAGTGGCACCAAACGGTCGTGGAGGTCCGACATCGACGCCTCCAGTCTCCAAGCATCAAATTCAAACAATTTATTAACACCGGCGGGGTTCTGCATTTTAATGCCAACCTCCGCCAACATCGCCACCAAATTCTTGACGAACAGTAATGGTCGATCACTCTGGATCAGCTCGGTAGTGGGACCGAGAAGACGGTCGGGGATATGGAGGTCCAACACCCGAAAGACCTGGTTTTGGCGAACAAATCGCTTCAATTCAAAAACATAATACATCTTGTCCAGGTCTCGTTCGGTGATAGCCTCATCCCCGACCTTCGACTTTTCTTCGAAGTCTTCTTCGTCGGGTGGCGTTCCCAGCCCATTTTTGGGCACCTGGGATACCTTGGGGACTTTAGGGAGGTATACCGGATCGTTCCAGTCAGCCTCCAAGTAATTTTCATCTTTTAGTTTTCCATCAATTTTTTCATTCATACGCATAGGATCAGGACCAAGGTCCTGATCCTTTCCGGAACTATAGCAAGACCTGCTATAGTCCCGATCGGCTCCGGTGGGAGCCTTTTGGGGAGGAAAAAAATTATTAATCCCGATCTGGTCCTCCGTCAGGCCAGATCGGACATCGCCATCTTTATAAACAACGAGAACGTAAGGCGATAGCCTTTCCTTACGTCCTCTCCAGAACGACTCCATATTCAAAGCATTCAAATCTTCGAATCCAATTTTTGATGGAGTATCAGCACGGTGATATCCACGATCACCAAGTGATCCGGGCACGCGCGCCATTGTGGTGGAGTCAAGTTCGAAATCGAAAACATTAGCATCGATAACCTGACTACCACCATCGCGCCCAGCCTTCCAACTTTCGGAGGGGGTACTACGTGGACCACCACTCGAGATCTGGTCCGATCGTCCGCTACAAGCAGACGACCGGTCGTCATCAGAACCCACTTGTTCCCATTGTTTAGTGTCCATCTCACCTTGTGTACCCGATGGAATGGGCTAGTTACACACTCGGTGGATCGGGATCGCAGATTGAATTGAAGCGGTCTTGAATATAGAAGACCGATCTGGGTAGGTATCTCTGGGGCGGAACTCTTCACCCCAGACACAAACAGACCAAAAACACTTCCAAGAGATAACTTCCAATAGGTCGATCGTCCAAACGATCAAGACCTGACCAATATGAAATAATAGAGGGTAGACCGACCGTTCCGGTCTAGCCCCTGACCAATACGAAATAAGACCAAAACCGGTCTAGTTTCCAACCAATATTAAAACAAGCCAATATGTCCACGTAAAGACCCAATATAATCGTGAAACTCCACAAACGATATCTCCACGCCAAGACCAATCCAGTGAATAGCACGTTCCAAACGTACTTGAGTTGAGGTGTTGAGATCTCCAAATCGTACTCCCGTCGAGGGACTTCCGGTGGGCCAAAGTGCGCGTGCGGCGCGTCCAGACCGGGTATAATGGGCGAGAAGGGATAATTCGACCCTCTTCCCCCAAACACTCCGCGGCGGGCGGAGGCGACTAGCGTACGAAAAGGGAAGAACGGCGACCCCTAGCTGTGGTGTGAACCCAGACCAGAGGATTTCTACTTAGAAAAATCCTGTAACCAAAAGACTTCTACTTTATTAGGCAAATCCACAACACAACTAAAATACTACCCTATCGTCCCTAAATGTACCCACACAAAAATATGTAAAATACCCAAAGTCGGGTGACCCACCAAAACTTGCGTTCTTGACACTTCTTGAGTCTGATAGGCTGAAAAGCCCCCCTTGTTTAAACCAATCCGAAATTAGACCAAATGCCTTGACGAAACTTGACCAGAAGTGTGCCAAATTTTGGGCACGCTTCTCCACAGTAGTCAGCAGTACTACAGGATGCTGAATAGTGTGACAGGTGTTGTCACAGAAGGCGTAAGCCTGGAACGGTTGCCTGGGGTAGGCGAACTGTTTTCGTTGGAAGAGATGTCCTTCAACGAGTTTGAGACTGCTTTGAAAGCAGATGAAATCGACGAGGTCGTCGTGTTGCGTCTGGAAGAGGAGTTGAACTCCTCATCAACGATGGACGAGTCAGTTTTGGTGAAAACCAAACAGGCATTGAATGCCCGGAGCGGTCTCAAGATCCTCGCGGATCCTGAGGACCCCTAATATTCCTTGGTAAAGGAATTTGGAGATGTCATTAGTGACAACCCGCCGATGGGGATACCACCGGATCGGGGAGTCCGACATGAAATTTATTTGGTTCCTGGAACCAAAATACTGCGTCACTAGGCAGTGGCCTCTCCCCAAGGAACAATGCGACGTCATCGACGCATTCTTCAAGGGGAAAGAAGAGGCAGGAATGGTACGGGAGAGCAAGTCTCCCTACTCATCTCCCACTTTTTGTGTTCGTAAACCGAACGGAAAGTGGCGCATTGTGCATGCGTATAACAAGCTGAATGCAGCTACTGTACCCATGCAGACTCCGATTCCTCGGAAGGATGTCCTCCAGAACAATATGGCGGGCTCTACTGTGTACAGTGCCTTAGATCTGGTGGACGGGTATTATCAGGTTCTCATGCGAGCGTCCGATATTCCGCTGACAGCGGTTATCACGCCTAGTGTCATGCTGTGGGAGTGGCTTGTTATGCCACAAGGGCTTTCAAATGCACCAGCGACTTTCAATCGCTTGGTGACACAACTCTTCCGCCCTCATAGGAAGTACGCTCAGACGTACTTCGACGACATATTCGTCCATAGTCGTGCGGAAGGCGACTCGTCTGATGTTCAGACGCATCTGATACTCCTTCGATCAGTGCTCGAATGTATGCGAGAGCATAAGTTATATGCAAACGCATCCAAGTGTATCTTTGGTGCTGAGGAAATTCCTTTCCTCGGATGCTTCATCGGTAAGGATGGAGTGCGGGCGGATCCCGCGAAGGTGAAAGCCATTGTGGAGTGGCCTTCACCTGTAAATCTTAGAGATTTACGGAAGTGGCTAGGATTAGCCAACTATCTCCACAAGTACAGCGAGACCTACGCTGAAATGGCGAAGCCATTGACCGACCTTCTTAAGAAGGATGTTGATTGGTGTTGGGAAACTGAACACCAAAACGCTTTTGAAGCGGTTAAGGGGAGCTTGTTAAAAGCTCCCGTTCTTTCTCTCCCAGACTCTAGGAAACCATTTAGTGTCGTCTGCGACGCCTCCGATTTTGCAATCGGATGTGCTTTGTTACAAGCAGACGATGCAGGAAGGGAACGCGTAATTGCGTTAGAGTCGAGGCAGCTTAAAGCTGCGGAACGGAATTATCCCGTTCATGACAAGGAGCTACTTGCAATGAAGTATGCTCTTGTCAAATTTAGGGTTCACCTACTCGGCTCAAAGCCGTTCGTGGTTTATACTGACCACGCGTCCTTACGGACAGCGACAAAGTTGCCTCATCTCTCGCAACGGATGGCCCGTTGGCTCTCCTTCTTTGCGGAGTATAACTTTGAAGTTAGTATAAACCTGGCAAGCAGAACGTGCTTGCAGACGCGTTGTCGCGTCGTCCCGATTACGAGATCGCTCACGCGACATTCGTCACCACGTCTGTGGTGGATCTCATACGCCAGGCGTATGAGAAAGACCCACAATGTACGGCGCTTATCCGCGCGTTAGGTGAAAAGGGTCTTGGCTCGTCTGAGCCAACCCTGTCAAGTCGAGCTAGAGCTCGTTTACACCGTTACAGGTACTGTGACGGTCTGCTATTTTATAGCACGAGCGTGGAGGACACTCCGCGGGTGGTAGTTCCTCATAATGAGGAACTGAAGTATAGTCCTCTTTGAGGCACATGACGCCCCTACCGGGGGTCATTTAGGTCGGGATAAGACCTACAGCGCTTTAAGCGCTTTGTATTGGTGGCCCAATATGTATAAGTGGGTCGGTGCGTATATACGCACCTGTGAGACGTGTCAGAGGGTTAAACCCTCTGCAAGTTCAGCTGCGCCTTTGGCGAGCTTATCGGTTCCAACGGAGTGGTGGAAATCCATTAGCATGGATTTTATCTTCGGTTTTCCGAAGGATAAGGCCGGGAACACCGGCATATTGGTCTTTGTAGACCGTTTGAGCATGATGGCTCACCTGGCGGCGGTGCCAGAGTCCATAGATGGACAAGTAACAGCAAAAGTGTTCCTAGACCGTGTCTTTCGACAGCATGGTCTACCCGATTCCGTTGTGTCGGATCGGGATCCCCGTTTTACGGGACAATTCTGGGGAGAGTTGTTTAAGGTGCTAGGCACCAAGCTCCTCATGTCCACTGCGGATCATCCGCAGACGGACGGTCAGACGGAACGCGTTAATCGCGTTGTGGAGGATATTCTCCGGAGCTTATGTCCGGATTGTCCAAAGAGTTGGAGTGAGATGCTTCCGATGGTTGAATTTGCTATCAACAATTCGGTACATGCATCTACGGGGTTTACCCCGTTTTACGTGAACAGATTGGTGAATCCGAGGGTTCCGTTGACGCCACGCTTGTGTGGCCCAGGGCTTGAGGGGGGAGGATTCCCCGATGTCAGCCCTGTATCTGTGCGAAAGCACATCGATAAGTTTTTATCGACGCGCCTTAGTGTCTTACGACACGTCTGCGATGCCATGGCGGAAAACCAAGACAAGCAGAAGGAGCAAGCTAACCGAAAGGGACGGCGTAACAAAAAGGTATACAGAGTAGGAGAAAGTGTTTTATTAAACGCTAAAAATTTTCCTACACATGCAGTTATAAATGTGTTGCGCAATAAACTGCGCCCCAGGTTTGTGGGCCCCTTTAAGGTGTTATCCCGAAATGGCTTGTCGTACACCTTAGACATCCCGAAGGCGATGTGTACGAATCCAACCTTTTATGTCGGTATGCTTAAGCCATACCAGGACCCGGAGGCGGGGCCCCTCCTGGAGGAGGGTGGAAAAGCGGATAGCTGTAAGGCACCGCAGGGCGAAGGAAGCCCGAAAGGGCTAAAATGCGACCACGAAGCTCCGCAACGGTTGTCTCGAGAGAGGCGGCCGCCTCTAGAAGCGATCAGTGGCATCCCGCTCATCGCGGATCCCCTCGTGGAGATCATGGATGCGAAGGCTGTGTCGATCACAGAGCGCGCGAATCTCACGTCGCAATTGTGCGGCCTCCTCCTCCAATGCTCGATGCGGAGAGTACTCCGCACTTTCATGTGGAGCGGCTGATGGCGCGGCGCCATCATCGGGGTAAAACCCAGTATCTGGTGAAGTGGAAAGGTTATCCACACTCACAGAGTTCGTGGGAGTTCGAGACTCCCCTACGGCAGGATTACCGCGACGTCGTTGACGCTTTTGAGCGGGAGAATACCGCTGTAGGTCAACGACCAGAGGGGCATGAGAATCCTCTTCACTCCCAATAAGTGGGAGTTGGCCGGAGGCAGATGTGGCGACCACACTGTCTCCGGACACTAGGGTGGAGACAGGGGCGCTGGCGTAGCGCGTGCGATACGGAGCACGTAGTTGCTCCATCGCCTTAGCTTTGGCAAATGTAAGGCGCCACACCCTCTCCACCCAAATGTCTCGACGGGAATAGCTGTCATGCAGCTCATCGAAGCTGGGGAGAAGCTTTTCCCCTTCCGCCCAAGCGCGGAACTTCTTCTCTGCGTCATCGGCACTTTCTCCCGGAGAAAGAACGAAAGGAATCTCGCGGAGGTTCTCAACAGGGTCACCTTGTGCCTGCCTGTTTAAGCGCTCTCGGTACGAGACGCTAGTGAACTGCTTTGGTGTAAGCAGTTGTTGCCGGAGTTTCTCACGGCGTTCGCGTTGGTAAGGCTGTTCAGCCGCGGGGCCAGGGGTATAGGACGCTAGACTAGTCCTTACCAAACGCCTGGCCCATCTTGGAAGGTCACGAGGACCATAGAAATTATAAGCCGCCCTTGACGGGCGTTTGGGGGCGCGTAACGCTGCCCTTAGTGCCTGCGCGGCAAGTTGGGAGTCTTGAGCTGCGTCCAGCTCATTATTGATGATCGCCTTTGGCGATTCGGATGTATCATCCGATACGGGCAGGGGTGCCGCACTGTTTAGTGCATTTTCCTCACGTGTGGGGAAGGGATTAGGCTGCCGACAACGCCGTTCGGCGCTGTCGGAGCGGCTCACCATTGGGGAGGTATCCCCAAAGGCATCCACTTCCGAGCTTTCGGAGTAGTCTACCTCTTCTAGAGCAGACGCCATAGCACCACTGGAGGTGTACATATGGATGGCCAGGGGAACTGGCGTTGGAGTTCTCCAACAGAATTTTGTTTATTGCGTAAGCAATAGTCTTGATGGGGGAGGATGTAACGGGGTTACATTCGGGTAACAATGAGTGTTGGTGTACATGAGTACACCAGGGTTGAGGCTAGTATTGGCCGGGTTGAAAGGTTTCGAACCTTTGGTTATTTTAACCAATCAGGGCATGGGCCCTTGGTGTGGTGGTGTGTCAGCCATCCACGTGTCAGTACACAGGTGT
>JAPDHQ010003905.1:0-13857 GCA_026184515.1 Peronosclerospora sorghi | reverse complement strand
CCGGGACCGACGCGCAGTTGCAAGACGCACTTGAAGAGATCGCACGTCTCCAGGAGCAGGTTGCTCAACAGGCCCCATAACGTAAGTATGCATGTCCGGTCTTCACCTTGGGCCTGTTCTAACCTTCGTTTGTCTTCAGCCCGTATACTTCCAGCCCGTATACCTCCTGGCATCAGCAAGGCGATCAATGACCTACTTGCCTCCGATCGGCAGTCGAGCACGCATGACCTCCAGCTGCGTCAGATTTTGACCGGACTAATAAACGCGCGCAATAGGTTGACCCGCTTGGAGGCTCATCAGCTTCATCTTCGGGAGAAGCTTGTGCTGGTCCAACAGCGGCAAGCAGAAGACCTGCTTGACCAGACCACGTTGAGTATTCAAAGCGACGACCTCGAGAGGCGTCTCACCGAGCTCCGAATTTCGATTCAAGACCAGACCGAGAAGGTCCGGTCTTGTGAACGCAAGTCGAACGATTGGACGCAGGCAGCGAACGGTCGTCGGGCGGTATTAAAAGAATGTCATCAGCGCTTGGTTGACCTGTTGCGTCCTCGTCGGCATCCGGTTTCTGCCTCCATCGTAGTCCAGTCTACATCGGCCGCCTTGGTGGACCTACACCGGGACCAAGACCAAGGCCGTTCATTGGCCGAAATTCTCCAGCCCGAAATTGCACACAAATAAAAGAAGCGCGCGGACGCGCCGGGTAGCTCGAGGGCGCGGGGCATAGCATGCGACCCCGAACTAGGTGGGAAGCGTGCAGTTTCCTATAAGCGAGCCAAGACACAGGCGCTTCTCGTGGGCCCAAGCTTGGACGAGGATGACGACAGTAACATCTCCAAAAATCAAGCGCCCTCGACCGCCGGTGCTGACCGTGCCAAGTATTCAGAGGTCTCGTCCTGGGATGACTCCGGCGAAGACTCCGGTGATTCGGAGTTTGCTGTCCCCATCCCAACCAAGTCGCGAACAAGTCCACATGAAAGTTTTGTTCAAGTTGCATCGACTTCGGAGCAGACCAAGAAGACCGGCCCGCATGGTGGCGTTCCACCACGTCATGCGTCGACAAAGTCAACACCTACGGTCTTGCCTGGGACGTCCAAGCTCCACAAAGATGCTTTGTTGGCCAACGTGGCAATCGACAGTTCTTCCCTTCCGCCACGAACGCGTGAGGATACTTTGCCGTGGTCGCCAGGGCAGATCGGTTGTTTACGCCGGTCCACCCTGACCAAGCATCTCCTGGCCCAAGTATTTCTCTCGACCGGACCATTGGCTTTTCCCGCCGGCGAAGAAAGTTCCTGCCGCGTTGGAATGGCGGCCGGACTTGATCACGTCGGCACAGATCTCCTTCTTGTACGCTGACGAGACTTGGAAGATTTTCGAGCATCCCAAGCTGGGGTTCATCTTCCACTCGACTCCGTGGGCCAATGCTTTCATGAGTCGGGTAAAATATTTTAACAAGACTCACGCTCAAGCCATCTGGGAGGCATCCCACTATCTGGTGCTTCTCCCGGAACGAGTTCGGCAAGACCCTGGCTTGGCGACCATCCAGCACAAGCGCAAGCGGCGTCGGATCAGAGCGGGTGAGGCCTGGCAGTCCCTGTGCCAGTATGTTTTGGACGGGATGCTGGCCCACGAGTGCGACGTCGATGTGTTCTTATATCCAGTTGTACTTCATATGCCGTGGCGTCGCGTCGAGAGGACCCGGCTTCTGGCTGACGGTGGCACATGGTACCCTGGTATTGGGTGCACTACACCGGTATTGGACCTCAAGGATGCTTTGGTCCAACTAGACCAACAAGAACCTTGGCGTAACCAGAACCAGGCCCAAGTTGAAAAGCATCCGTCGTTGACCGTCGGCCGTCTGTGGGGTGATGGCGAGTGAGGTCGTAAGTAGTCGACCAGATAACACTTAATATATATCATCGTTCTTTTTCACATGTTCGGTCATCAAATCACTTGAGCTAATTCCACCACTTTCTCCAGAGTTGCACTAGACACGTTATCACCAACCGTTCCACTTACATCGCGAAAAACAATCCACGTTCGTCACTCCACTATTCCAATTCGTTACATATTCACAATACACAAGACACAAGACCTTCCACCTCTTCACACCGGTCGGGAAGACCGATGCTACTACTCTTGGTCTTGGTCTTCATGGGTCTGCATCACTGCGAAACGGTTCCGACTGACTCGGTCCCGTTCGAATTATCGTAGTAGTGCTCCACAGTTCAGGTCGGACTCATCGATCCAAGTTGTTTCATCATGGTCCTTCCATCGGACCAGGTACTCTCGGTGAGTCCGACCGAACCTGGTCTTCTTGACCGATCGGACATCTAAGACCTTTTCCACTTCAAATTCGTCCTTCTCCAGCGGTCGTTCCCAACTGTCCTCCGGCAGTAATGCTTCATCGAAATCAAACCGTTCTGCCTCGTCTACTAGAGAGGGCATTTTGGGACGATCAGGAAATTCTCGGACCAGCTTCAACTTGGACACATGTACGATCGGGGAGACCTTGTAGTCAGTGCCGGTTGTTACTAGACGGGCAGCGTGTTCACCAATCAGCTCGGCAACACGGAAAGGACCGTGCCACATGTGAGCCAGCTTCTTCGCATAGCCCTCCTTCACTCGATCTAGGTACAACCATACCCTCGCCCCTGGTTCTATACCTTGGGGTTGGACCTGGTCGTTGTTCCGGTCTGCCCGGTCTTGTGTAGCTTGACGTAACTTTTCGTTGACAATTTCTCTTTCATGCTGGTAATGTTTCTGGACCTGCATGCGCCAACGTCGAGAATCACGATCGCGGGTCCGAGTGCAGCCAATAGGTATCGTGGCTTCAAGAGTGGACCTGGGGTCCCATCCATACGCAAGATAAAAAGGCGTTTCTCCTCGGACCCGATCGGTCGACGAGTTGAGTGCAAACACCAGCCTTTCTGCGTATTCGTCCCAATCGCGCTGGTATGGATCGGCAACGTACATCTTGATTGCTCTTGTAATAGTTTGTACCATACGTTCTGCCGATCCATTCGCTTGCGGACGATATGCCATCGTCGCACTCTGTTTCTGGCCCAGCATATTGTTAAACGACCGGAACACCTCGGCCATGAAACCGGGTTCTCGGTCGTGTCTTATGAACTTGCTGGCGCCGAACCTTCGGAACACGCATTCTTCGTAACTTTTGGCGATCCGCTCGGCATCCCGGGACGCACTTGCCTTCGCAATAACTAGACCGGTGAACAGGTCTACCCAGATCAACAACTCAGTATTGCCATATGTCGATTTAGGCAGCGACGGTATATGTTCCATCGCTATGACCTGGAAAGGGTAGGTAGCTTCGATATTTCTGGGCGATCGCCCTTGATTACTGGTCTACCCTTTCCGGTCTCGCAATCCGTACAACAACCCACATATTTCTGTACACTTCGGAAAAGACCTCTCCAGTGAAAGTGGGACCTGATCTTGTGATACGTTCTGCCTATGCCCTGATGTCCCTCTTCTAGACTTACATGGTAGTGATGGAGGACATCCGGCTGCAGCAACTCAGGTATCACCAATTTCGCCAATCGTTACCGGTCTGCACTGTCTTGGTCGGCATCGCGGCAGTAATATAGTAAACCATCCTCATCCACTTCGTAACTGTCTGCGATCTTGGCACATTCTTTCGCTTGACCATTCGTCAACTTAGACAATTCACCGCGCAGGTAGGTCTTCAAATTCACAATTCATTCTTCTTCGTCCTGCGCCTTGAGGATCCGTTCTGCCCTTAGTCGTTGCACAACAGATTCACTCAACCGTTCCTTTGGGAACGGTTGGTGGGACTTCCGAGCTTTCGGTCTAGTCGCGACCATCACATGCACCTGTTCCGGAGCGTTCTTGGGTCCGATCACCTCGGGGAGCCTGTTTATATTCATCAATTCATCAAGAACGGCCTCCTCGGTGATCGTAGCCCCGGTCTGGTCTCGCATGGCCTTGGTCGCGAGGTAGTCGGCGCTTCTGTTCCAGTCCCGTTTCACGTGCAACAGCTCGTGGTTGGGATGGTCTTTCAATGCCTTCATTACCCAATCATTTAACGACCTCAGCCGTGGAGCCTTGCAGTCGATCTCTCCGGTGATCTGCTTGATCACTAGGTTGGAGTCACCACATATGATGACTCGCCCCTTCTCTTGCGACGACAGCAGGTCCAGACATAGAAGTAGACCTCGGTACTCCGCCTCGTTAACAGTAATATCCGGCGTGAAATCGGCAGCGGCTGCCACTATAGACCATTGTGGCAACTTCCACAATATGGCACTATAGGCGCCGACCTTCTTCTTCACGCTTGCCGATCCATCAAAACTTAAGACCAAGGGCTCTTCGTCATGGTCGACGGTCGGTTGCGGTCTTGAAACTGACTGCCGAGGTTGCTTCCTCGGGGCAATCGCTATCAATGCCTCGTCCACTTCAGACCGAGGGGTGATACTGGAAGCCAATGTGCCCAATATCTCTTCCTCGCCCCTGGTGCACTTAACGACCTCGAGGGTCCACTGCGACAAGACCGCCGACCATCTGCCTAGACGTCCGTCCATCCCATTGGCTGATAATAGGCAGGCCAAAGTAGACCGCCTTGACAGGACCTTTATAGGTCGGCCGACCAGCAGGTTGTAACACACATCCAGAATTCGCAGCAACGCCAGAACTTCTTTATCGAAAATTCCATAGTTCACTTCATTTGGCTTCAGCGTTCTGCTCGTGAACGTGACCGAATCGTACAAACCATCATGATCTTGTACTAGAGTGGCCGAAATGGCCCACTTACTAGCATATACAATAATGGTCGGGACCTTTTCGGGATCGAAATGCTTCAAAATCGGTGCCGTCACCATCTTAGACTTCAACATACCAAAAGCAAACTTTGCACGCTTCATATGGTCTTCGGCCTCCACTTGCGGACAATCTGCATCAAGACCAGAGTCGGCGCCCCCATGTAAAGTTGCCCGGTCTTATTCGCGCAACATATGGTAGTCCACTTCCCGGAGCTCATACAACACAGCCGCGTAGATAGAAAAATCTTCGATGAAGCGGCTGTAGTAGTTTAAGCTTCCTAGGAAGGACTGCCTTGCCTTCAGAGACTTGGGAAACGGGAGGTTGCTTAACGAATCCAGGTCCTTATGATTAGCCTCTAGACCATTGTTCGAGACCATATGACCTAAATAGGCGACCTTGGACATACCCCAAAAACTTTTTATGGCGCTGATAGATAGGTTCCAGCGGTCGCATGTCTCCAACAATCGTTCAACCTTCTCGCACAGATCGTTCCATGACGAGGCAGGTATCAGAATGTAGTCGATGTACGACCGCCTCCCTAGAACGGATGGTCGTCTTTCCCGATCGGGTTCACCCTCTGTAAACACATCATAACTTTCGGCAGGGTCCCGATCGGTCTTGATTTTGAAGTGTCCGTACAGTGCGTTGTCTATCAACCTTTGATAGATCTGTGGTGCGTTCTTCAGACCGAACGGCATACGGTTCCACTCGAAAAGACCAAACGGTGTCACAAATGCGGAAATCTCACGGGCTCGATCAGTCATCGAGACCACCCAATATCCACTTGCCATGTCCAGCGAACAATACCACAAGGTCTTGTCCAGGTCTTCCAACAAATCATTAATCAGCGGCATCGGGTACACCATGAGTTTAGTCAACCGATTTACCAGCCGATAGTCGATGCACAACCTAATGTCGACGCCGTTCTTCTTTATAACAATTACGATCGGCGAGGCCCATGGAGAGGTCGACGGTCTAATAATCTTGGTAGCCAACAGTCCTTTGATAAGATCAGAAAGCTTTTCCCGGTAATGTGGCGCCACGCGTCGACATCGCTGAGAAATCGGCTTGGTATCTCCAACGTCAATATCGCAAATCGCACCACGGGCTGCAGGTGGTAAGACATTTCCCTTTCCGATAAGCAGATGTATTTTCTTCCATATGATATTCTTCAACTGCTCGATCTGGTCTGGACTGTTAAGGTCTTGATCACCCACTTGTAAATCATCCATTGTAACTTCGGGAGAGTCGGCAAACACTTCAGGGAGGACTGCCATTTGGCTTTCCAGATCCTGAATGTACTGTTCCCCGCCTTCATGTATACAGACTTGTTCATCTTCTGGGGTGATATCACCTAGACCATCTGGACCGGATGAACGCCCCTGGTCTTGATCGACGGGCTGTCCTTCACTGATATCGGTCTGATTAGGAATACCGTCATGGTCCGACCTAGCAACTTCATGTTCCCCTTCTTCCGTTTCTTGCTCCGCTGTCGCCTGGTCTTGTGCTGAAACCACGTTGACTAACCTTGGCTCGTCTACTTGATGGTCCACCGTTCCTGGTGACTGCGGCGCCTTTCTTCGGACCAACATCTTTCTTGGGGTGACATAACTTGGTCTTTCCACTAAAGGTGAGGTATCCACTTCCACCGACCCATCATCGCTGATAAGATCGTGGTCGATTGGTACGCCAGGTTTTGCCACTCGACATACCGCCTCGATCCAATCGAGACGAACCCCATCTTCCTTGGTACCTTCCCTTCTGCTAAACACATGCCGACAATAGTGTTATTGTCCAGTGTCAGCGGCTTGTCACCGATATTGGTAACACGGACAAAATCACGTCGACCAGCACTCTTTACGAAGGTCGAGACCCACCGATCGCCCCTGGTCAACCACAACTTCCTCGAACGAAAACCATTCTCAACCGGGGTATCGGCAGACCGACCAACTGGGATAGTGAGGTCTTGGTCCCACCGGACCAGATCGGTATACGCACCATACAGAGGTCTTCGACCAGCCAACTGGACCTGGACCTCATCCGGGAGTGTAAGCACTCCATGTGACAGGTCTAGGCGAATACCAGCTGGGACCATGAAATCCATTCCTAGTAAAGCGTCTTGACCAGCCAACTTGCCAACCCACGCGCTGAAAAAGTAGACCAGAGATCCCGACAAAGTAATTTTCACACGCGTTCTTCCTTCGGTCATATAAGAGTTTTCGCCGATCCCGACGCATTCTTGTATCTGGGTATCGTCTATACGACATCCGACCTTACGATCAAAGGCGGAGTCGATTATCGAGACTTCAGCTCCAGAGTCGAACAACATCGTCGCCTTCTGGTTATTAATCTTGCCACAGGCTTTCGCCTGTTTGAACCATTTATCAGGCGCGTGATACTTCCAGTGTCCGCGGGATTCTCCAGGGAGCAAGTCCAACTGCATAACCACCTTACTCCGGGAGTACTCATCGGTCTTCAGACTGTAGACCGGATGGTCTCGGTCGACGCAATTTGGAATAGAACGTGTATTGTCGGTCTTATCCTCCTTGCCGACATATGCATAGATGTGAACCGTAGAACGCTCGACTCGATCCAGATTCCAACCTGGCGAGCGTTCTAGTTTAACATATTTTCTGCGTCCGGCGGCAGCATCCCCGCGTGCTTGTCCGGCACGTACCACTTTCGTATCATGTTAAAAAATTCTTAAATCTTGCACTGGCCGGCCTCGTGAATCTCTTCACATGACTTGCATACGAAGAGGCAGTGGTCAGTCGGGTGGCCGCGTCTCTCGCACTTCTTGCACACTATCTTCTTCCAGCAGTTTGGGCCATCATGTTTGCTCGACCCACAGTGGGAGCACTTCTGACGAGGTCGGTCCGGATCGGACTTGCTTCCGTTCTTTCCCTTCTGGTCTACCTGGTCGGACTTCGACCTGGTCTTCGGGGCAGGTCCCGCAACATAGAAGTAACGATACTGTTCTTCATCCGATGAGTCCTGGCTGGATTGACTTCCACTTTCCCCTTCCAATCCCGTTCTGTCTTCGGCTACGATCGCCTTGACCGCTCGGGTCGGTCTGGTCCAGGGTCTGTTGACCGGATCGGTCTGGGTCTGGGTCTTGGATCGGTAGCGACCTGATCCACCAGCACTCTTCTCCCTCATGCTACGCGACTGGTGCAGCGTCCTTAGAGTCTGTTCAACTTCACCCGCGTCCCTAAGACGCAGCAGAGTAAGCTGGTCCGCCAGTTCTTGATCGTCAAGGGTACTAATGTAGTGACCCACATGTTCCAGAGCAGCACCGTACGGCGGGTTATTCTCTTTAATTGTTATGCCGGCGCGAAGTGCAGCCACGTTCAACCGATGCAAATACTCGATCGGTGTTTCGTCGCTCCTCTTCTGCATATGGTGGTACTTACGGGCGCTTGAAAATCCGGAGTTACAATATTGACCTTCAAACTCCGCACATAACAGGTCCCAGTCAGACCGGACGCCCCGACCCAACTGTTGAATCCAGTTCGCAGACGTTCCTTTTAACAAATCCCGGAAGATTAAACAACGTTCGCTTTTTGGGGTCTGGTCTCGCAGGAACGCAGACTTGACCCGACTGAACCAAGACCGTTACTGGTCTTCATCAGCATTCTTGCCGGTGAAGTCCTTGAGGTCGGTCGTCGCGGCCATACGGATGCGCGGAATCGCAGCAGATCCAAAGTCGTAGGCAGTAGTGGAGGCTAGGTTAGCCTTGCGCACCTTGCCTGTGCCTGTACCATCTGACCCACCATGGTCGTCAAGACCGCCGACCGACTCCATATCACAGTCACTTGTCTTGCTTGGTCTACGCGGTATTGCCGGTTGCGGCTTGCGCCTTCCCTTGACGGTTGGTTTATCACTTCTAATAGGCTTATCCATAGATGTTACCGATTCCATATCCACATCTTTGCAAACATTGACACCTTGACAGGTAGACCGGTATTGGACATGTGGGCGCATAGGTGGTCTAACCCGTTCTTCCATGAAACGTTGCATCATCGTCTCAAACATGGCTTGAACGTTGGCTGGCGTCATGGGCAACGTGTTGATACCCTCCTTTTGCGGAACTGAGGCCTGTGGGGCTTGCTGGAGCCCCGACTGGCAAACAGTCCCTTGCTGCCGCATGTCCCTTTTTTGTTCCGGCTGGGCATGGTCCACCCCCATGGTCATCCGCTCGACACCAGTCTCCAACTCTAATGAGCTGTTTGAGGCCGGAGGAGATTGATAAACCGATTCGTCATCAGAACCAATGTCAACAAGCGCTGTGGAGACTTCAGCGACCTTCACTGCTGCGGTGGGAGTTGGGCGGCGAAACGCCCCCACAAGTGGGACCAAATGGTCGTGGAAGGTCGCCATCGACGATTTCAGCCTCCAAGTCTCAAATTCAAATAGTTTTTGGACATCGGCGGGGTTCTGCATTTTAATGCCAACCTCCGCCAACATCGCCACCAAGTTTTTCACCAACAGTAATGGGCGATCACTCTGGGCCGGCTCGGTAGTGGGACCGAGAAGACGGTCGGGGATCTGGAGGTTCAACACCCGAAAGACCACGTCAAAACGAACAAATCGTTTCAGCTCAAAAATGTAGTACATCTTGTTTAGATCTTCTTCAGTGATGCCTCCATCTCCGACCTGCGACTTTTCTTCGAGGTAGTCTTCGTCGGCCGGCATTTCCAACCCTTTCTTGGGAATCTTGGGTAGCTTGGGGACCTTGGGGAGGTTGGTCTGATCGTTCTGATCAGCTTCCAAGTATTTTTCGTCTTTTTATTTTCCATCAACTTTTTTATGCATATACATAGGATCAAGACCAAGGTCCTGATCCTTTCCGGGACTATAGCAAGACTTGCTATAGTCCCGATCGGCTCCGGTGGGAGCCTTTTGGGGAGGAAAAAAAATATTAGTCCCGATCTGTTCCTCCACCAGGCCATACCGGACATCGCCATCTTTATCTAGAACGAAGACGTAAGGTGATAGCTTTTCCTTACGCCCTCTCCAGAACGATTCCAAATTCAAATCCTCAAAATCAATCTTTGATGACACCTCGCGGTGATATCCACGATTACCAAGTGATCCGGGCACGCGCACCATTGTGGTGGAGTCAAGTTCGAAATCAAATACATTTGTATCGACAACCTGACCACCACCATCGTGCCCAGACTTCCACTTACGGGGGGGGGGTACCCCGCGGACCTCCACTCGAAATATGGTCCGATCGTCCGCTGCTGCCAGACGACCGGTCATCACCCAAAGACACTTGGTCCGATTCACTTAAGTTCATCTCACCTTGTGTACCCGATGGAATGGGCTAGTTACACACTCGGTGGATCGGGATCGCAGATCGATCTGATTCGGTCTTGAATATGAGACCGTGCTGGCTAGGTGTACCTGGGGCGGAACTCTTCACCCCAGGTACGTACAGACCAGAAACACTTCCAAAAGATAAATTCCAATAGGTCGATCGTCCAAATGATCTATACCTGACCAATACGAAATAATAAAGGGTAGACCAATCAACCGGTCTATCCCTGACCAATATGAGAGAAGACCAAAACCGGTCTAAACTCCAACCAATGTTACAATGAGCCAATATGTCCACGTAAAGACCCAATATGCCCGTGAAACTCCACAAACGACATCTCCACGTAAAGACCAATCCAGTGAATAGCACGTTCCAAACGTACTTGAGTCAAAGTGTCGAGATCGCCAAATCGTACTTCCGTCGAGGGACTTCCGGTGGCCAAAGTGCGCGTGCGGCGCGTCCAGACCGGGTATAATAGTCAAGAGGGAATAATTCAACCCTCTGCCCCCAAACACTCCGCGGCGGGCGGAGGCGACTAGTGTACGTGAAAAGAATAACGGCGACCCCTTGCTGCGGTGTAGACCAGAACCAGAAGAGGTTTTTTTGCCACTTATTCCTAGACCAAAAGACTTTAACTTGGAAAATCCGCAACCCAAAGACTCTTACTTGGAAAAATCGCAACTAACCAATAATACTACCTCCCTATGGTCCCTAATGTACCCACACAAAATTATGTAAAATACCCAATGTCAGGTGACTCACCCAAGACCTGCGTTCTTGATACTCCTTGAATCTGATAGGCTAACCCCCCCTGTTTAGACCAATCGGAAACTCGACCAACTGCCTTGACCAAAAGAGATCAAATTTGTGGTACACTTCACCACAAAAGTAACGTCTGATCCGCTGATATGTTCGCCCTATACCCTGGTGTCCCCCCTCCAAACTCACATGATAATGGTGGAGGACATCCGCATGAAGGGTTTCCGGTACGACCAGATTAATCGAGGAGTCGCTCGTCTCGATCATCTTGATCACAGCTGGCTTTTCCTTTGGTCATGTTTCCGCAGTAGATCAACAACCCTTGGTCTTTGACGTCATAACAATCGGCGATTTTTGCGCACTCTTTCACCTCGTCTGCGCTCAGCTGTGACACGTTACCATTCAAGTAACATCGCAAATCACAGATCCACTTTTCTTCGTCTTGCGCCTTTTTAACTCGTTCCGCCCTTACCCCCTTTATGGATACATCGGGCCATGTTGACGATTGCGTTTGACGAATGTTACGTGATCGCGTCGTCACCAGCACTTGTGCGGCAGTGGGATCTTCCTTCCAAGTAATCACCTCCGGCAATCTGTTAAGATCGTCCAATTCTTCCATCTGTTTCCCATCATTGATCTCACATCGTGCCCCATCCCGCATGGCAGTGGTGGTGATGTGATCGGCACTCTTATTCCACTCTCGTTTAACATGCAACAGGTCATGGTCAGGCCATTCGCGAAGGAGTTTCAACGCGCGCTGTTGCAATACTTGCAACCGCGGAGCTTTACACTCTATTTCGCCACTCATTTGCCTGATCACCAAATTCGAATCTCCACACACGATTATCCTTCCTTTGGGATACTGCAATAGTAGATCCAAACTTAGCATCAGTCCCTGGTACTCGGCTTCATTCACCGTGATGTTGGGTGCATGGTCCGCAACCGCGATCATGATCTTACACTCCGGTAGCTTGCACACGATAGCACCGAATGTACCAACGCATCGGTTAACACTATCAGTCCGTTGAAGCTGATCACGTACAGCTCTTCGCCTTTCTCGACCGTGGGAGGTGGTACTTCAATCGTCTGTCGACATCGATTTCAGTGCGAGGAGTGATACTTGCGGCCAGCGCCCCTAGTACTTCCTCTTCTCCATGCACGCATTTCTTGATCTCCAAGTACCACTGTGATAAGATTGCAGCCCATTTTCCCAGCCGTCCATCTAGCCCGTTGGACGTCAAGAGCCACTTCAACGTGGATCGACGCGACAGGACAACGATTGCGTTTCCGACCAGAATCGTAAAGTAGACGTCTAGAATCCGTAGAAGGGCCAGCACTTCTTTTTCAACGGGGCTGTAATTCAGCTCACCGTTCTTCAGTGTCCGGCTGGCAAATGCGACAGGGCAATATACTTGATCATGCTCTTTCACCAACGCGGCAGACACTGCCCACTTGCTGGCATACACCACAATCACCGGCGTCTTTGCTTGGTCGAAATGGTGCAGAGTTGGGGCTGACGCAATCTTAGCCTTCAGCATGCTGAATGCCACTCGCGCCCTAGTTAATCGATCATCCTCATACTCCGTGCTCTCGTTGACCAATTCCCGGCTCTTTAACTCTTGATAATCAATTTCTCGTAATTCATAGAGCACAGCAGCATAAATCGCAAAGTCTTCGATAAATCAACGGTAATAATTCAGGCTTCCCAAAAACGATTGCATGGCACGTAAAGTGCCAGGAAAAGGAAAATCGATCAGATCATCCCAATTCTTCGGTCGCTTCCAAACCACGGCCAGAGACGTGATGTCCCAAATAAGGCACTTCACTTCACCCCCAGTACGATTTGACCACGCTGATCGACAAATTCCACTGATCACACTTCTCCAACAGGTTTTGCACTCTGTCACACAGGGTTGTCCATGTAGGGGCCGGGATCAAAATGTCATCAATATAGGATCTTCGCTGCAACACAGACGGGCCTCGGGCTTGGTCGGGCTCTCCCCTAGTAAATACATCAGCCGTTTCGTCTACACCGTCCTTAACCTTGAGATACCCATATAATGCATTATCAATCAGCCGCTGGTAGATTTGCAAAGCATTCTTCAGGCCAAAGGGCATCCTATTCCACTCAAACAATCCAAACGTAGTGACAAACGCCGAAATCTGACGTGCTAGATCGGTCATAGACATGACCCAAAAACCGCTCGCCATATCCAAAGAGCAAAACCACAGCGCTTTATCCAAATCTTCGAGTAGATCAGGGATCAGGAGCATTGATATACCATCAGGCGCGTGAGTTGATTCACCGCGCGATAGTCTATACATAGACAAATATAACCCCGTTCTTTTTCACAATGATCACTATAGGAGATGCCCCGGGTGACGTAGACGGCTGAATAATCTTAGTAGCCAATAGCCCCTTGATCAAAGCCGATAACTTCTCGCAAAATTGCGGCGCCACTTTTCGACACTTTTGGGAAATCGGGCGCGCATTGACTACATCGATATCGCAAACCACTCCACGTGCAGCAGGAGGTAGTGCGTTCCCCTTTCCGATCAGCAGATGATTCTGTGGTGGAGTCAAGTTTGAAATGGGAAACGTTAGCATCGATAACTTGACTACCACCATCGCGCCCAGCCTTCCAACTTTTGGAGGGGGTACTCCGCGGACCACCACTCGAGATCTGGTTCGATCGTCCGCTGCAAGCAGACGATCGGTAGTCATCAGAACCCACTTGGTCCGATTGTTTAGTGTCCATATCACCTTGTGTACCCGATGGAATGGGCTAGTTACACACTCGGTGGATCGGGATCGCAGATTGGATCGAAGCGGTCTTGAATATAGAAGACCGATCTGGGTAGGTATCTCTGGTGCGGAACTCTTCACCCCAGACACAAACAGACCAAAAACACTTCCAAGAGATAACCTTTAATAGGTCGATCGTCCAAACGATCAAGACCTGACCAATACGAAATAA
>JAPDHQ010003902.1:0-12364 GCA_026184515.1 Peronosclerospora sorghi | reverse complement strand
CACCTGTGAGACGTGTCAGAGGGTTAAACCCTCTGCAAGTTCAGCTGTGCCGTTGGCGAGATTATCGGTTCCAACGGAGTGTTGGAAATCCATTAGCATGTATTTTATCTTCGGTTTTCCGAAGGATAAGGCCGGGAACACCGTCATATTGGTCTTTGTAGACCGTTTGAGCAAGATGGCTCACCTGGAGGCGGTGCCAGAGTCCATAGATGGACAAGGAACAGCGAAAGTGTTCCTAGACCGTGTCTTTCGACAGCATGGTCTACCCGATTCCGTTGTGTCGGATCGGGATCCCCGTTTTACGGGACAATTCTGGGGAGAGTTGTTTAAGGTTCTAGGCACCAAGCTCCTCATGTCCACTGCGGATCATCCGCAGACGGACGGTCAGACGGAACGCGTTAACCGCGTTGTGGAGGATATTCTCCGGAGTTTATGTCCAGATTCTCCAAAGAGTTGGAGTGAGATGCTTCCGATGGTTGAATTTGCTATCAACAATTCGGTACATGCATCTACGGGGTTTACCCCGTTTTACATGAACGGATTAGTGAATCCGAGGGTTCCGTTGATGCCACGTGTGTGTGGACCATGTCTTGAGGGGGGAGGATTCCCCGATGTCAGCCCTGTATCTGTGCGAAAGCACATCGATAAGTTCTTATCGACGCGCCTTAGTGTCTTACAACACGTCTGCGATGCCATGGCGGAAAGCCAAGACAAGCAGAAGGAGCAAGCTGACCGCAAGGGGCGGCGTAACGAAAAGATATATAAAGTAGGAGAAAGTGTTTTATTAAACGCTAAAAACCTTCCTACACATGCAGTTTCAAATGTGTTGCGCAATAAACTGTGCCTCAGGTTTGTGGGGCCTTTTAAGGTATTATCCCGAAAGGGCTTGTCGTATACCTTAGACATCCCGAAGGTGATGCGTACGCATCCAACCTTCTATGTGGGTATGCTTAAGCCATACCGGAACCTGAGGCGGGTCCCCTCTCGGAGGAGGGTGAGAAGCCGGATAGCCGAAAGGCGCGAAAGGTCGGAACATCTCCAACAGGGTTGAAATACGACCCTGAAGCTCTGCAACGAGAGTCTCGAGAGAAGCAAGCCGCTCCTCGATGCGTTCATTCGCACTCCCCTCGTTGCGGAGTTCCTCCTGAGCATCTTGGATGCGAAGGCTGTGCCGATCACAGCGCTCGTGGAAGTGACGTCGCAATAGCGCGACCCCCTCCTCCAGTGCTCGATACGGAGGGCACTCCACATTACCATGTGGAACGCCTGATGGCTCGACGCCATCACCGGGGTGAGACCCAGTACCTGGTGAAGTGGAAAGGGTATACACACTCCCAGAGCTCGTGGGAATACGAGACTCCCCTGCGGCAGGATTTCCGTGACGTCGTTGACGCTTTCTAGCGGGAGAATCCCACTGATAGTCAACGACCAAAGGGGCTGAAGAAGCCCCTTCACTACCAGTAGTTGGGAGTTCGCCGGAGGCAGATGCTGTGCTTGCATTGCTCTCCGGCACAACATCTAGAGCAGAGCGCGTATAAGAGGAGGTAGGTAGTTGCCCTTGCGCTTTGGCCTGAGCATAGGCCAAGCGTAGCTCCCTCTCAACCCGAACGTCGTGTTCGGAAAAGCTGTTGTACAGCGCATCGAAACTGTGGATGCGTTTCTCTCCTTCCGCCCAGGCGCGGAATGCCTGTTCTGCGTCTTCGACGCTTTCGTCCCTCAAGAGAACAAAGGGAATCTCGCGGATGATATCCACGAGGAAACCACGTGCCTGCTTCCCGAGGCGCGTTCGGTAAGATTTAACGGTATAATGTTTGGGCGTTAGTAGTCGGACCCGGTGTTAGTTCCGACGCGCAATTTCACGCGGCAGTATAGCCGCTGGACCAGGGGTATAGGAGGATAGACCCCTCTTGACAGCCTGCTTAGCCCTCTTTTGAGGGTCGCGAGGTCCCTTCCGTGACCGTACGGCACGTCGGGCCTCTTGAAACAAGGACGGTTCATTGGTGGTGGTCGCCTGTGGCAACCGGGAGGTATCACCCCTAGCGGGTAACGGTGGCGCACGAGTTAGTGCGTTTTCCCCACGTGTGGGGAATGGGTTGGATGACCGACAGCGCCGTTCGGCGCTGTCAGCGTGGCCAGCCGTTGGGGAAATCTCCCCAAGGGCATCCACTTCCTAGTTGTCGGAATAGTTTTCGTCCATAGCACCACTGAAGGTGTACAATGTACAGCCAGAGGTACTGGCGTTGGACTTCTCCAACAAGATTTTGATTATTGCGTAAGCAATAGTCTTGATGGGGGAGGATATAACAGTGTTACATTCGAGTTACATTTAGTGTTGGTGTGCATGAGTACACTACGGTTGAGGTCAGTATTAATCGATTTGAAAGGTTTCGAACCTTTGGTTATTTTAACCAATCAGGGCAGGGTCCCTTGGTGTGGTGGTGTGTCAGCCATCCACGTGTCAGTACACAGGTGTGTACACTACATTTTAGTTAGGTACGAATTTGGAATATTCTACTTAGTATTATATATAGTTTATATTAGTTTAAATTAATTTAGGCTAATTACATATTAAATATATTCAGTTTACATTTCACTCTAAAGTGCAAGCGCGCGACCTCGGGTCGCGCGTGCAGTGAGTGTCATAGGTAAGAGGAGTCCTCCCTTTACGTACATCCCGTAAAGGGAATACAGCCGTTAAGGCTAAGTAGTAAACCAACCCGGGAATCTTGGCCCCGAGTAGGAGAACTCTCCTACTAAGCCCTTTGTAAGGGAGTATCGGCTAAGTATCGGTAGACACCGCTTTAAGGAAGAGTCTTCCTCTGTGCGCTAGACGCACCGTGCGTATACGCACCGTCTACAGAGTAGTGAACCCTAAATTTGACAAGGGCATACTTCATAGCAAGTAGCTCCTTATCATGAACGGGATAATTCTGTTCTTCAGCTTTAAGCTGCCTCGACTCAAACGCGATCACGCGTTCCCGTCCCGCATCGTCTGCTTGTAACAAAGCACATCCGATTGCGAGATCGGAGGCGTCGCAGACGACACTAAATGGTTTCCCAGAATCTGGGAGAGCAAGAACGGGGGCTTTCAACAAGCTCCCCTTAACCGCCTCGAAAGCGTTTTGGTGTTTGGTTTCCCAGCACCAATCTACGTCCTTCTTAAGAAGGTCTGTCAATGGCTTCGCCATCTCAGCGTAGTTCTTGCTGTACTTGTGGAGATAGTTGGCTAATCCAAGCCACTTCCGTAAATCTCTAAGGTTTACAGACGAAGGCCACTCCACAATGGCTTCTACCTTCGCTGGATCCGCCCGCACTCCATCCTTACCGATGAAGCATACGAGGAAAGGAATTTCCTCAGCACTAAAATACATTTGGATGCGTTTGCATATAACTTATGCCCCCGCATACATTCGAGCACCGCTCGAAAATGTATTAGGTGCGTCTGAACATCAGACGAGTCGCCTTCTGCACGACTATGAACGAATATATCGTCAAAGAACGTCTGAGCGTACTTTCTATGAGGGCGGAAGAGTTGTGTCACCAAGCGATTAAAAGTCGCTGGAGCATTAGAAATCCCCTGTGGCATAACAAGCCACTCCCACAGCATGCCACTAGGCGTGCTGACCGCTGTAAGTGGAATATCGGATGCTCGCATGAGCACCTGATAATACCCGTCCACCAGATCTAAGGCTCTGTGCACAGTACCACCTGCCATATTGTTCTAGAGGACAACCTTCCCCAGGAATCGGAGTTTGCATTGGTACCGTAGGTGCATTCAGCTTATTGTACGCATGCACAATGCGCCACTTTCCGTTCGGTTTACGAACACAAAAAGTGGGAGATGAGTGGGGAGACTTGTTCTCCCGTACCATCCCTGCCTCTTCTTTCCCCTTGAAGAATGCGTCGACGACGTCGCATTGCTCCTTGGGGAGAGGCCACTGCCTAGTGACGCAATATTTGGTTCCAGGAACCAAGTCAATTTCATGTCGGACTCCCTGATCCGGTGGTAACCCCATCGGAGGGTTGTCACTAATGACATCTCCAAATTCCTTCAGTAAGGAATGGTAAGGGTCCTCATGATCCGCGAGGATCTTGAGGCCGCTTCGGGCATTCAATGCCTGTTTGGTTTGCACCAAAACGGACTCGTCCATCGTGGATTAGGAGTTTAACTCCTCTTCCGGACGAAACACGACGATCTCGTCGAGTTCATCTGCTTTTAGAGCAGTCTCAAACTCGTTGAAGGACATCTCCTCCAACGACAACAGTTCGCCTACCCCAGGCAACCGTTCCAGGCTTACGCCTTCCGTGACAACACCTGTCACGCTGTTCAGCATCCGATAGGACTGCTGACTACTGGCCTCGGGACTCTTTCCGGGACCCAGATGGGGGGAGTCCATTGCCCCATCTATTGGAAACGCATCGCGCCTATTCACAGAAGTCTTTACCTCTACCACCGGTGAGTCGCCGTTCTCACCTAATACGGCGTGGTCGGAATCAATTCCGACGTGCGTAGGAGACGAACTACGGGTCGCTCCGCTTGGAATCTCCTCGCGCTTAACCACAGGGGTCTCTACCCCTACCACTGGAGTCGCAACATTTTCGCCTAACATGGCGTGTTCGGGAACCCCAACCTGCAAAAGAGACGAACCTCGTGTATCTTTTCTAGGAAGCTCCTTGCGCTTAACCTCAGAGGAATCCACCTCTATCACTGGCGACTCACCAGTCTCGCCTATAACGGCGTGGGATTAACCGCCGAATCCCCCTCGTCAAGGAACACTTCCTTGACCTCATTGGGACTTATCATTTCAGACATCCCAAACTCTGGAATCTCACGCCAGAATCACTTTTGCGATCGAGAAAAGGTGGGTTCATGACTCGACAATGCTTCACCCGACCGCGGGTGCGTTGAGCCAATGGACTTAGACTTCCGGTCTATCCACGGCTCGTGGCGTTCCAGCCACTTCATGCCCAGAATGAGGTCATACCTCGAGTCCAAATCCAGGACTACGCAACGTTCTAAGCTGTCGAAGTCTGCAAACTTCAGCTTAAGGTCAATCGAGACCTTGGGTACAGAAATATGTACGCCCGTCGCTAGACGGACCGTGACAACGTCACGAGAACGTGCCTCTAGGGATTCGGCATACAGCCGACTCTTCTCCACAGAATCTCGTCTGACATAATTTTCAGACGCTCCAGAGTCTATAAAGACTCTCCAAGGCTTATCAAAGCCTTTCACGTCCGCAAGGACGACCAGCAAACCTGTCTGGTACACCAACTCGGTGCTAGAAAGCACCGTTTCCCTCGGGGCTTTGTGCTGTCGTCCCCTACCCTGGGGTTTAACAGCACTGAGGGATCCCCCAGTAGGGCACCCCGCACCTACTGGGAGCCGTCGTTTCCCGACGGCTTGGGCAAGGGCTTCTTCCCAACCCTTTGCCCCTTGTAGCGAGTGTCTCGCTGAGGATTTTTCGGACATCGGTTCCGCAGATGATCCGTGCTTCCACACAGGAAGCATCTCAGCGGCCCATGCCGCTGCAGCATTGCGAGGAGCTCCGCTTTGAAGCCCTGCGGGAAGGAGTCAGAGTGACTCCTAGCGGAAGTTTTTTGTTCCGCTTCGACCTAACTCAGGTCCATGGGTTCGGGACCCACCTTAGAGGGCGAAAGTTCCTTTCGGCGCTAAACGCCATCTTAAACGCCTCCCCCTGGGATTGGGGTCGGCATCGGAAGAGCTCCGAACGTTCTGGCCCTTCTTTCAGGCCTCCCATGAACACGGGAATGGACACGTCGTCCGAATACGCTTTCGCGTACATCCCTGCCAACAGGGTCTTTAGTTCTTGGACATATGTCTCCAAGTCCCTAGTGCCCTGACGGCATCTTATAAACGCAAGCTGATTCTGTAAAACCAGATCAGGCGTAGCGTACATGTCCATAAGCGTTCGCTTAAGGATTTCCCAGTCCGGGAACACTTCTGTGACCGAATCCGGACACGTAAACGCCCATGTACGGGCTTTGCCCGTAAGATGGGTTAGTGCAAGTCCCACTTGCAAGTGATCCTCGATCACATTCGCTGTGGCGAAGGCCGTTTGGACCTCGCGAAGCCACACATAAATGTTATCACATTTTTCACCGGTGAATTAATTTAAATTAAAGGATAACGGAGGGCGCACCCCCGTAGACGCGGGATTACTTCCGCGAAAATTCGCCTCATGGGCGATGAGGGCGTTCACCCTATCATGCAAGGTATCCAGACCCTGCTCCACTAGGAGGCGCATGCCATACTTACCCAATAAGGGTACCAGCCTCTTAAAGGCTTCTTGTTGGACGGGGGTTAGCTTACCCCAATCGTCCTGGTTCATCCTATGCAGAGGATGCCGTCTACCAACACAGGTGTCGGATTGACTACAAGTGCTACCAGATGTTGCCGGTGGGTAAACGCACGGTGCGACTAGCGCACAGAGGAAGACTTTCCTTAAGCGGCGATGCGCTTCTACTTAGTCGATACGCCCTAATAAAAGGGCTTAGCGTGAGATTACTCTCTCACTCGGGGACAAGATTTCCCCATTTTCCTGTTAGAGTACGCTAACGCTTTAGCTTTACGCTTTCCCTAAGTAGGGACTAGCTAGGGGAGGCACTCCTCTGCTACAACACTGACAGCACGCTCGACCTTTCCCGGTCGAACGTCTAGCTGGCTAGTGTAAATGGAAACTGATTTATATTTAATATGTAATTAGTATAACTTAATAGACTTATATAAATTATATGGGACGGGCTAAACGGCATCAAGTGAAAGACTAACTAGCAGCAAGTGAGGCAGCGACTACGAAAAACAAAAAAGTACCAAAAAGGATATACTTTTTTACCCTTTTGGGACAAAAGAATACAATATGGAATTTATTGTAATAATTTGTCTTTTAGTTACGTTACGTCATTTTGGGACTTTTACATGTGGTCGGAGGCTGGTGTTTGCCAGGTATATGAAAATCCAGCCAATACATCGAACGTGCGCGTGTCAAGCAGCAGTTCTGCAAAGAGCTCCTTTACTTGCATTTTCCTTCTACCATTTTCAAGAAAGTATGCAACGTCTGTGAAAGTGCTCTAGCCCACTCGTCTCACAATGCCTGCAGTTCCATCAAAGCAAAATTACTTGCAAATGGGCTCGTCTTTTTGCGATATTGCTCTAATCACCTCCTGGCCCATAATGCCAGCCACGATAGCACAGACTGGCACAAGTTCAGTATCTGCAACACATACGACTTCCCTACAAACAATGAAGGAAAGAAACATCGGTAGTTGGAACTAGTGTAATTTATAACCTTGTAGCAACGTACTGCAACTGATCCGGTGACAGATAGTCCTCGTCCAGTCCATTGGTTCGAAACAGCTCTCTAGCGTACTGAATAAAGTCCACTTCGTCGCCAATCGTGATCTTCCCGACGCCTCTCTGGCTATTGTAGCCTTGCAGCACTGGAATCAAGCAAACAGAATCAGTCACGTATCCTACTTCACCCATTTTCAATACTTTACATACATTCGTTTTTGACAAATACTCGAGGCAACTGCGGAGCTCGTTTTCGTGCACTTTTCAGCGAGCTCCACTGAACCTTTTGAGCCTTCTCTAGCGTCGGAAACATTACTGTCTTTGGTTCACTTGGCGCTGCATCAGCTACCACCGCAGCATGACGGAACGTGTGCTCGCCCAGGTCAGCAAATAAAATTCCTTCCGAACCGAAGCTTCTCGCCGCATAAAACGCTATACCAAAAGAACGACAGAGTGCATCGAGCCTCAGCTCGACACTACGCGGAGCTCCTACGAGACACACGACGGTAAATTGCTTGAAAAAGTCGTCTGGAAGATCCGTCCTCGTCCTCGCATCACATACCATTTGCACCAAAGGATTGAGCTCCTGCACACGCGGGAGACATGCCTCGGCACGCTATTCTCATCACATACAATCATCAAGTTGAAATGAACGTTTGGAAATTTCGGGGCTGTGTCTATTGCTTGAAAATCCACGTTTGACCTACATTTTTTCCCACGTCTTCTTGGGAAAGAAAAAATTGGGACGCCACGGCTAGTGGCGTCTCGGATTGCGTATCGTGTAATGTGACGCTCACACCAGCGAGCACCAAGTTTTTCACAAGTTCAGATCCGAACGTGGATAGACCGCTGACGAGAACGCGTGAATTTTGAAGACGTTTCTGGGCTTCCACGCCCCACAGGCACATCTACCGGTCGTACACGGCTGCTTCCGCCGCGCTGAACGTTGCCATGAAATACGAACTAGTCTATTACAAGTAATATATTTGACTATAACTAAATTATAGTCTGATACAAATACACAAACATTGAGTATAATTTTTTGGTCTTGTACGAATATGTCCAACTTTAAATGCCTTGATCCGCGCATAAAAGTCCCAAAAGGGTAAAAAAGTATATCCTTTTTGGTACATTTTTTGTTTTTCGTATTCGCTGCTTCACTTGATGCTAGTTAGTCTTTCACTTGCTGCCGTTTAGCCTGTCCCAAACTATATGTAATACTAGGTAGAACTTACTTAATCCGTACCTAGACGAAATGGAATGTACACCACCTGCGTAACAACACGTGGCAAGCTGCCACGCCTTCACCAAGGGCTCCCGACCTGATTGGGTAAAACAACCAATAAGTCCGAACCTTTCGGACCTGACCTTAACCGTTGTGTATTTACGTACACCAACGTAACCAAATGTAACCTCGTAACAGTGGACGTATCCATAGCCAGAGAGAAAGTCTAAACATTAGAGAGCATTTCCAAAATTTTCTGAAGATTCAGAGCACAAACAAAGCGAATGTAACTCGCAACCATTCCTTTATCGACGCTTCCAATAGAGGCTAAACCAGTATGGTCCTTCGTCATTTGCAGGATCCTGGAATCCATACAAAAAAATACCACAGTGCTGACATAGTCAACAATAAAATAAAATTGGGCCGGATTCTTCAGAACAATACGGTAACAATCCGTCTCTAGATGCGACTTTAGTCCTGCTTCTTCTGGTTGGATTACGTCTTCAAAAATTGACAGACAGAGCGCGATCTCTTGTGGTGTCGTCGTTCTGATCATCGGAATGATATAGCATCTCTCCAATGATAATGTCAACAATATTCTTGTTCACAAACCGATGTACTGGTGTCTGTGCTGCAGAAAAATAAGATTTGATGGTATTTCGGTGCACAACAGGAGCATTGTTGTCGAAGAATGAGACCTTTTGCTCCGCAGACAGGGCAGAGTATTCTTGCCAGCGAGAAGGATGTTGCGACTCCATATGTCGACTATAGACGTCAGCCCGGAACGGAGCCTTGAAGTACGTTACGATGCTGCTGGCCTTCAGCTTGGCACCAATTTTTTATTCGCGTCCAAAATGGACACAAAATTGGCACGCAACATGTAGCCGGTGCGTATACGCACGGTGCGGCTAGCGCACAGAGGAAGACTCTTCCTTAAAGCGGTAGCTACCGCTACTTAGCCGATACGCCCTTGTAAAGGGCTTAGTAGGAGAGTTCTTCTACTCGGGGCCAAGATTCCCGGGTTAGTTTACGACTTAGACTTAACGGCTGTATTCCCTTTACGGGATGTAAGTAAAGGGAGGATTCCCTCTTACCTACGACACTGACTGCGCGCGCGACCGGTCGAGGTCGCGCGTCCGCTAAATAGAGTGAAATGTAAACTGAATATATTTAATATGTAATTAGCCTAAATTAATTTAAACTAAAATAAACTATATGTAATACTAAGTAGAATATTCCAAATTCTTACCTAACTAAAATGTAGTGTACACACCTGTGTACTGACACGTGGATGGCTGACACACCACCACACCAAGGGCCCCTTCCCTGATTGGTTAAAATAACCAAAGGTTCGAAACCTTTCAAACCGGTCAATACTGACCTCAACCGTAGTGTACTCATGTACACCAACACTCAATATAACTCGAATGTAATCCCGTTACATCTTCCCCCATCAAGACTATTGCTTACGCAATAATCAAAATCTTGTTGGAGAACTCCAACGCGAGTTCCTCTGGCCATCCATATGTACACCCCCAGTGGTGCTATGGCGTCTCCTCTAGAAGAGGTAGACTACTCCGAAAACTCGGAGGTGGATGCCTTTGGGGATACCTCCCTAATGGTTAGCCACTCCGACAGCGCCGAACGGCGTTGTCGGCAGCCTAATCCATTCCCCACACGTGGGAAAATGCACTAACCAGTGCGCCACCCCTGCCCATATCGGATGATACATCCGAATCGCCAAAGGCGATCGTCACTAATGAGCTGGACGCAGCTCAAGACACCCAACTTGCCGCACAGGCACTAAGGGATGCGTTACGCGCCCCCAAACGCCCGTAAAGGGCGGCTTATAATTTTGATGGTCCTCGTGACCTTCCAGGTGGGCCAGGCGTTTGGTAAGGACTAGTTTAGCGTCCTATACCCCTGGCCCCGCGGCTGAACAGTCGTATCAACGCGAACGCCGTGAGAAACTCCGGCAACAACTGCTTACACAAAAGCAGTTCACTAGCGTCTCGTACCGAGAGCGCTTAAACAGGCAGGCACAGGGTGCCCCTGTTGAGAATCTCCGCGAGGTTCCTTTCGTTCTTTCTACGGGAGAAAGTGCTGATGATGCAGAGAAGAAGTTCCGCGCTTGGGCGGAAGGGGAGAAGCATCTCCCCAGCTTCGATTAGCTGCATGACAGCTATTCCCGTCGAGACATTTGGGTGGAGAGGGTGTTGCGCCTGACATTTTCCAAAGCCAAAGCGATTGATCAATTATGTGCTCCTTATCGCACACGCTACGCCAGCGTCCCTGTCTCCACCATGGTGTCCGAAGACAGTGTGAGCGTCACATCTGCCTCCGGCGAACCCCCCCTTATTGGAAGTGAAGGGGCTTCCCATGCCCCTTTGGTCGTTGACCTACAGCGGGATTCTCCCGCTCAAAAGCGTCAACGACGTCGCGGCAATCCTGCCGTAGGGGAGTCTCGAACTCCCACGAACTCTGTGAGTGTGGATAACCCTTCAAATTCACCAGATACTGGGTTTGACCCCGATGGTGGCGTCGCGCCATCAGCCGCTCCACATGAAAGTGTGGAGTACTCTCCGCATCGAGCATTGGAGGAGGAGGTCGCGCAATTGCGACGTGAGATTCTTGAGCGCTGTGATCGACACAGCCTTCGCATCCATGATCTCCACGAGGGGATCCGCGATGAGCGGGATGCCACTGATCGCTTCGAGAGGCGGATTGCCTCTCTTGAGACGACCGTTGCGGAGCTTCGTGGTCGCATTTTAGCCCTTTCGGGATTACTTCTCCCTGCGGTTCCTTAAGCTATCCGCCTTTCCACCCTCCTCCAGGAGGGGCCCCGCCTCCGGGTCCTGGTATGGCTTCAGCATACCCACATAGAAGGTTGGATGCGTACGCATCACCTTAGGGATGTCTAAAGTATACGACAAGACCTTTTGGGCTAATACCTTAAAAGGCCTCACAAACCTGAGGCACAGTTTATTGCGCAACACATTTGAAACTGCATGTGTAGGAAGATTTTTAGTGTTTAATAAAACACTTTCTACCACTTTGTACACCCTTTTGTTACGCCGCCCCTTGCGGTCAGCTTGCTCCTTCTGCTTGTCTTGGCTTTCCGCCAAGGCATCGCAGACGTGTCGTAAGACACTAAGGCGCGTCGATAAAAACTTATCGATGTGCTTTCGAACAGATACAGGGCTGACATCGGGGAATTCTCCCCCACCCTCAAGCCCTGGACCACACACACACGTGGCGTTAACGGAACCCTCGGATTCACCAATCCGTTCACGTAAAACGGGTTAAACCCCGTAGATGCATGTACCGAATCGTTGATAGCAAATCCAACCATCGGAAGCATCTCACTCCAACCCTTTGGAGAATCCGGACATAAACTCCGGAGAATATCCTCCACAACGCGGTTAACGCGTTCCGTTTGACCGTCCGTCTGCGGATGATCCGCAGTGGACATGAGGAGCTTGGTGCCTAGAACCTTAAACAACTCTCCCCAGAATTGTCCCGTAAAACGGGGATCCCGATCCGACACAACGGAATCGGGTAGACCATGCTGTCGAAAGACACGGTCTAGGAACACTTTCGCTGTTCCTTGTCCATCTATGGACTCTGGCACCGCCTCCAGGTGAGCCATCTTGCTCAAACGGTCTACAAAGACCAATATGCCGGTGTTCCCGGCCTTATCCTTCGGAAAACCGAAGATAAAATACATGCTAATGGATTTCCAACACTCCGTTGGAACCGATAATCTCGCCAAAGGCGCAGCTGAACTTGCAGAGGGTTTAACCCTCTGACACGTCTCACAGGTG
>JAPDHQ010003901.1:0-11390 GCA_026184515.1 Peronosclerospora sorghi | reverse complement strand
CATTATACCCGGTCTGGACGCGCCGCACGCGCACTTTGGCCCACCGGAAGTCCCTCGACGGGAGTACGATTTGGCGATCTCAACACCTTAACTCAAGTACGTTTGGAACGTGCTATTCACTGGATTGGTCTTGGCGTGGAGATATCGTTTGTGGAGTCTCACGAGCATATTGTGTCTTTACGCGGACATATTGGCTTGTTTTAACATTAGTTGGAAACTAGACCGGTTTTGGTCTTATTTCGTATTGGTCAGGGGCTAGACCGGAACGGTCGGTCTACCCTCTATTAGTTCGTATTGGTCAGGTCTTGATCGTTTGGACGATCGACCTATTGGAAGTTATCTCTTGGAAGTGTTTTTTGTATGTTTGTGTCTGGGGTGAAGAGTTCCGCCCCAGAGATACCTACCCAGATCGGTCTTCTATATTCAAGACCGGTTCGATCCAATTTGCGATCCCGATCCACCGAGTGTGTAACTAGCCCATTCCATCGGGTACACAAGGTGAGATGGACACTAAACAATCGGACCAAGTGGGTTCTGATGACGACCGGTCGTCTGCTTGCAGCGGACGATCGGACCAGATCTCGAGTGGTGGTCCGCGGAGTACCCCCTCCGAGATTTGGAAGGCTGGGCGTGATGGTGGTAGTCAGGTTATCGATGCTAATGTTTTCGATTTCGAACTTGACTCCACCACAATGGTGCGCGTGCCCGGATCACTTGGTGATCGTGGATATCACCGTGCTGATATTCCATCAAAAATTGGATTCGAAGATTTGAATGATTTGAATATGGAGTAGTTCTGGAGAGGACGTAAGGAAAGACTATCGCCTTACGTTCTCGTTGTTGATAAAGATGGTGATGTCCGATCTGGACTGGCGGAGGACCAGATCGGGATTAATAAGTTTTTTCCTCCCCAAAAGGCTCCCACCGGAGCCGATCGCGACTATAGCAGGTCTTGCTATAGTTCCGGAAAGGATCAGGACCTTGGTCCTGATACTATGTGTATGAATGAAAAAAAATGATGAAAACTAAAAGATGAAAATTACTTGGAGGCTGACTGGAACGATCCTGTCTACCTCCCTAAAGTCCCCAAGGTACCTAAGGTGCCCAGAAAAGAGCTGGGAATGCCACCCGACGAAGACAATTTCGAAGAAATGTCGAAGGTCGGGGATGAGGCCATCACCGAACAAGACCTGGACAAGATGTATTATGTTTTTGAATTGAAGCGATTTGTTCTCCAAAACCAGGTCTTTCGGGTGTTGTACCTCCATATCCCCGACCGTCTTCTCGGTCCCACTACCGAGCCGATCCAGAGTGATCGACCATTACTGCTCGTCAAGAATTTGGTGGCGATGTTGGCGGAGGTTGGCATTAAAATGCAGAACCCCGCCGGTGTCAATAAATTGTTTGAATTTGATGCTTGGAGACTGGAGGCGTCGATGTCGGACCTCCAGGACCGTTTGGTGCCACTGGTGGGGACGGTTCGCCGCCCAACTCCCACCACGGCAATGAAGGTCGCCGAAGCCTCCATAGAGCTTGTTGACATTGGTTCCGATGATGAATCGATCTACCAGTCTCCACCGGCTTCTAACAGCTCATCAGAGTTGGAGACCGGTGTCGAGCGGATGACCATGGGGGTGGACCATGCCCGGTATGAGCAAAAAAAGGACATGCGGCAGCAAAGAGCTGCTTGTCAGTCGGGGTTACAGCAAGCCCCACAGGCCTCAGTTCCGCAAAAGGAGGGTATCAACACGTTGCCCATGACGCCATCCAACGTCCAAGCCATGTTTGAGACGATGATGCAACGTTTCATGGAAGAACGGGTTAGACCACCTATGCGCCCACATGTCCAATACCGGTCTACCCAGCAAAGTGCCAATGTTTACCGAGATGTGGATATGAAATCGGTAACATCTGTGGACAAGCCCACTCGAAGTGCTAAGCAAGCCGGCAAAGGGAAGCGCAAGCCGAAACCGGCAAGACCGCGTAGACCAAGCAAGACAAGTGATTGTGACATGGAGTCGGTCTGCGGTCTTGACGCCCACTGTGGGTCAGACGGTACGGGCGCTGGCAAGCCACGCAAGGCTAACCTAGCTTCCACTATTGCTTACGACTTTGTATCTGCTGCGATTCCGCGCATCCGTATGTCCGCGACGACCGACCTCAAGGACTTCACTGGCAAGGATGCTGATGAAGACCAGGCATGGTCTTGGTTCGGTCGGGTCAAGTCTGCGTTTCTGCGAGACCAGACCCCGAAAAGTGAAAGATGTCTAATCTTCCGGGATTTGTTGAAAGGACCGACTGCCAACTGGATCCAACGGTTGGTTCGGGATGTCCGGTCCGACTGGGAACAGCTATGTGCAGAGTTTGAGGGGCAATATTGTAACTCCGGATTTTCGAGTGCCCGCAAGTATCACCATATGCAGAAGCGGAGCGACGAGACACCGATCGAGTATTTGCATCGGTTGAACGTGGCTGCACTTCGTGACGGCATAACAATTAAATACAATAACCCGCCGAACGGTGCTTCTCTGGAACATGTGGGTCACTACATTAGTACCCTGGACAATCAAGAACTGGCGGGCCAGTTTACTCTGCTGCGCCTTAGGGACGCGGGTGAAGTTGAACAGACACTACGGACGCTACAGCAGTCGCGTAGCATGAGGGCGAAGAGTTCTGGTGGATCAGGTCGCTACCGATCCAAGACCCAAACTCAGACCGATCCGGTCAAGAGACCCTGGACCAGACCGACCCGAGCGGTCAAGGCGATCGTAGCCGAAGACAGCACGGGATCGGAAGGGGAAAGTGGAAGTCAATCCATCCAGGAGTCATCGTATGAAGACCAGTATCGTTACGTCTATGTTGCGGGACCTGCCCCAAAGACCAAGTCGAAGTCCGACCAGGTAGACCGGAAGGGAAGGAACGGAAGCAAGTCCGATCCGGACCGACCTCGTCAGAAGTGCTCCCACTGTGGGTCGAGCAAACATGATGGTCCAAACTGCTGGAAGAAGATGGTGTGCAAGAAGTGCGAGAGACGCGGCCACCCGACGGACCATTGCCTCTTCGTATGCAAGTCATGTGGAGAGATCCACGAGGCCGACCACTGCAAGATTGAAGAATTTTTTAACATGATGTGCAAGTGGTACGTGCCGGACAAGCACGCGGGGATGCTGCCGCCGGACGCAGAGAAGATGTTAAACTTGAACGCTCGCCAGGTTGGAATCTGGATCGAGCCGAGCGTTCTACGGTTCACATCTATGCATATGTCGGCAAAGAGGTAAGACCGACAATACACGTTCTATTCCAAATTGCGTCGACCGAGACCATCCGGTCTACAGTCTGAAGACCGATGAGTACTCCCGGACTAAGGTGGTTATGCAGTTGGACTTGCTTACTGTAGAATCCCGCGGATACTGGAAGTATCACGCGCCTGATAAATGGTTCAAGCAGGCGAAAGCCTGTGGCAAGATTAATAACCAGAAAGCGACGATGTTGTTCGACTCTGGAGCTGAAGTATCGATAATCGACTCCGCCTTTGCTCGTAAGGTCGGATGTCGTATAGACGATACCCAGAGACAAGAATGCGTCGGGATCGGCGAAAACTCTTATATGACCGAAGGAAGAACGCGTGTGAAAATTACTTTGTCGGGATCACTGGTCTACTTTTTCAGCGCTTGGGTTGGCAAGTTGGCTGGTCAAGACGCTTTACTAGGAATGGATTTCATGGTCCCAGCTGGTATTCGCCTAGACCTGTCACATGGAGTGCTTACGCTCCCAGATGAGGTCCAGGTCCAGTTGGCTGGTCGAAGACCTCTGTATGGTTCGTATACCGATCTGGTCCGGTGGGACCAAGACCTCACTATCCCAGTTGGTCGGTCTGCCGATACCCCGGTTGAGAAAGGTTTTCGTTCGAGGAAGTTGTGGCTGACCAGGGGCGATCGGTGGGTCTCGACCTTCTTAAAGAGTGCTGGTCGACGTTATTTTGTCCGTGTTACCAATATCGGTGACAAGCCGCTGACACTGGACAATAACACTATTGTCGGCATGTGGTTAGCAGAAGGGAAGGTACCAAGGAAGATGGGGATCGTCTCGATTGGGTCGAGGCGGTATGTCGAGTGGCAAAACCTGGCGTACCAATCGACCACCGATCTTATCAGCGATGATGGGTCGGTGGAAGAGGATACCTCACCTTTAGTGGAAAGACCAAGTTATTTCACCCCAAAAAAGATGTTGGTCCGAAGAAAGGCGCCGCAGTCACCAGGAACGGTGGACAATCAAGTAGACGAGCCGAGGCTAGTCAACGTGGTGTCAGCACAAGACCAGGAGACAGCGGAGCAAGAAACGGAAGACGGGGAACATGAAGTTGCTAGGTCAGACCATGACGGTATTCCTAATCAGACCGATATCAGTGAAGGACAGCCCGTCGATCAAGACCAGGGGCGTTCAGCCGGTCCAGATGGTCTAGGTGATATCACCCCAGAAGATGAACAAGTATGTATACATGAAGGCGTGGAACAGTACATTCAGTAGCTGGAAAGCCAAATGGCAGCCCTCCCTGAAGTGTCTGCCGACTCTCCCGAAGTTACAATGGATGATTTACAAGTGGGTGATCAAGACCTTAACAGTCCAGACCAGATCGAGCAGTTGAGGAATATCATATGGAAGAAAATACATCTGCTGGTCGGAAAGGGCAATGCCTTACCACCTGCAGCCCGTGGTGCGATTTGCGATATTGACGTTGGAAATGCCAAGCCGATTGCTCAGCGATGTCGAAGCGTGGCGCCACAGTACCGGGAAAAGCTTTCTGATATTATCAAAGGACTGTTGGCTACCAAGATTATTAGACCTTCGACGTCGCCATGGGCCTCGCCGATCGTAATTGTTATCAAGAAGAACGGCGTCGACATTAGGTTGTTCATCGACTACCGGCTGGTACATCGGTTAACTAAACTTATGGTGTACCCGATGCCGCTGATTACTGATTTGTTGAAATACCTGGACAAGGCCTTGTGGTATTGTTCGCTGGACATGGCAAGTGGATTTTGGGTGGTCTCGATGACTGATTGAGCCCGTGAGATTTCCGCATTTGTGACACCGTTTGGTCTTTTCGAGTGGAACCGTATGCCGTTCGGTCTGAAGAACGCACCCCAGATCTATCAAAGGTTGATAGACAACGCACTGTACGGACACTTCAAAATCAAGACCGATCGGGACCCTGCCGAAAGTTATGATGTGTTTACAGAGGGTGAATCCGATCGGGAAAGAAGACCGTCCGTTCTAGGGAGGCGGTCGTACATCAACGACATTCTGATACCTGCCTCGTCATGGAACGATCTGTGCGAGAAGGTTGAACGATTGTTGGAGACATGCGACCGCTGGAACCTATCTATCAGCGCCGTGAAAAGTTTTTGGGGTATGTCCAAGGTCGCCTATTTAGGCCATATGGTCTCGAACAATGGTCTAGAGGCCAATCCTAAGGACCTGGATTCGTTAAGCAACCTCCCGTTTCTCAAGTCTCTGAAGGCAATGCAGTCCTTCCTAGGAAGTTTAAACTACTACAGCCGCTTCATCGAAGATTTTTCTCTCTAAGCGGCTGTGTTGTATGAGCTCCGGGAAGTGGACTACCATTTGTTGCGCGAAGAATACCGGGCAACTTTACATGGGGGCGCCGACTCTGGTCTTGCTGCAGATTGTCCGCAAGTGGAGGCCGAAGACCATATGAAGCGTGAACAGTTTGCCTTTGGTATGTTGAAGGTTAAGATGGCGACGGCACCAATTCTCAAGCATTTCGCTCCCGAAAAAGTGCCGACCATTATTGTGTATGCCAGTAAGTGGGCTATCTCGGCCACTTTGGTGCAAGATCAAGATGTTGTGTATCATCCAGTCACGTTCACGAGCCGGACGCTAAAACCGAATGAAGTGAACTATGGGATTGTCGAGAAAGAAGTTCTGGCGTTGCTACAAATTCTGGATGTGTGTTACAACCTGCTGGTCGGCCGACCTATAAAGGTCCTGTCAAGACGGTCTACTTTGGCCTGGATACTATCAGCCAATGGGATGGACGGACGTCTAGGCAGATGGTCGGCGGTCTTGTCGCAGTGGACCCTCGAGGTCATTAAGTGCACCAGGGGCGAGGAAGAGATATTGGGCACATTAGCTGCCAGTATCACCCCTCGGTCTGAAGTGGACGAGGCATTGATAGCGATTGCCCCGAGGAAGCAACCTCGGCAGTCAGTTTCGAGACCGCCACCGACCGTCGACCATGAGGAAGAGCTCTTGGTCTTAAGTTTTGACGGATCAGCAAGCGTGAAGAAGAAGTCGGCGCCTATAGTGCCATATTGTGGAAGTTGCCACAAGGGTCTATAGTTGCAGCGGCTGACGATTTCACGCCGGATATTACGGTTAACGAGACGGAGTACCGAGGTATACTTCTATTTATGGACCTGCTGTCGTCGCAAGAGAAGGGGCGAGTCATCATATGTGGTGACTCCAACCTAGTGATCAGGCAGATCACCGGAGAGATCGACTGCAAGGCTCCACGACTAAGGACTATAAATGATCGGGTAATGAAGGCATTGAAGGACTACCCCAACCACGAGCTATTGCACGTGAAACGGGTCTGGAACAGAAGTGCCGACTATCTCGCGACCAAGGCCATGCAAGACCAGACCGGGGCTACGATCACCGAGAAGGCCGTTCTGGATGATTTGATGAATATAAACAGGCTACCCGAGGTGATCGGACCCAAGAACGCTCCGGACCAGGTGCATGTGATGGTCGCGACTAGACCGAAAGCTCGGAAGTCCCACCAACCTTTCTCAAAGGAACGGTTGAGTGAATCTGTTGTGCAACGACTAAGGGCAGTACGGATCCTCAAGGCGCAGGACGAAGAAGAATGGATTGTGAATTTGAAGACCTACCTGCGCGGTGAATTGTCTAAGTTGACGAATGGTCAAGCGAAAGAATGTGCCAAGATTGCAGACACTTACGAAGTGGATGAGGATGGTTTACTATATTACTGCCGCGATGCCGACCAAGACAGTGCAGACCGGGACCGATTGGCGAAATTGGTGATACCTGAGTTGCTGCAGCCGGATGTCCTCCATCACTACCATGTGAGTCTAGAAGGGGGACATCAGGGCATAGGCAGAACGTATCACAAGATCAGGTCCCACTTTCACTGGAGAGGTCTTTTCCGAAGTGTGCAGAAATATGTGGGTTGTTGTACGGATTGCGAGACCGGAAAGGGTAGACCGGTAATCAAGGGGCGATCGCCCGGAAATATCGAAGCTACCTACCCTTTCCAGGTCATAGCGATGGACCACATACCGTCGCTGCCTAAATCAACATATGGCAATACTGAGTTGTTGATCTGGGTAGACCTGTTCACCGGTCCAGTTATTGAGAAGGCAAGTGCGTCCCGGTCTGCCGAGCAGATCGCCAAAAGTTACGAAGAATGCGTGTTCCGAAGGTTCGGCGCCAGCGAGGTCATCAGACACGACCGAGAACCCGGTTTCATGGCCGAGGTGTTCCGGTCGTTTAACAATATGCTGGGCCAGAAACAGAGCGCGACGATGGCATATCGTCCGCAAACGAATGGATCGGCAGAACGTATGGTACAAACTATTACAAGAGCAATCAAGATGTACGTTGCCGATCCAGACCAGCGCGATTGGGACGAATACGCAGAAAGACTGGTGTTTGCACTCAACTCGTCGACCGATCGGGTACGAGGAGAAACGCCTTTTTATCTTGCGTATGGATGGGACCCCCGGTCCACTCTTGAAGCCGCGATACGTATTGGCTGCACTCGGACCCGCGATCGTGATGCTCGACGTTGGCGCATGCAGGTCCAGAAACATTACCAGCATGCAAGAGAAATTGTCCACGAAAAGTTACGTCAAGCTACACAAGACCGGGCAGACCGGAACAACGACCAGGTCCAACCCCACGGTATAGAACCAGGGGCGAGGGTATGGTTGTACCTAGACCGAGTGAAGGAGGGCTATGCGAAGAAGCTGGCTCAATGTGGCACGGTCCTTTCCATGTTGCCGAGCTGATTGGTGAACACGCTGTCCGTCTAGTAACAACCGGCACGGACTACAAGGTCTTCCCGATCGTACATGTGTCCAAGTTAAAACTGGCCCGAGAATTTCCTGATCGTCCCAAAATGCCCTCTCTAGTAGACGAGGCAGAACGGTTTGATTTCGATGAAGCATTACTGCCGGAGGACAGTTGATTGGGAACGACCGCTGGAGAAGGACGAATTTGAAGTGGAAAAGGTCTTAGATGTCCGATCGGTCAAGAAGACCAGGTTCGGCCAGACCCACCGAGAATATCTGGTCCGATGGAAGGACCATGATGAAACAGCTTGGATCGATGAGTCCGACCTGAACTGTGGAGCACTACTACGAGAATTCGAACGGGACCGAGTCAGTCGGAACCGTTTCGCAGTGATGCAGACCCATGAAGACCAAGACCAAGACATGCAGTAGCAGCGGTCTTCCCGACCGACGTGAAGAGGTGGAAGGTCTTGTGTCTCGTGTATTGTGTATTGTGAATATGTGACGAATTGGAATAGTGGAGTGACGAACGTGGATTGTTTTCTCGCGATGTAAGTGGAACGGTTGGTGAAAACTTGTCTAGTGCAACTCTGGAGAAAGTGGTGGAATTAGCTCAAGTGATTTGATGACCGAACATGTGAAAAAGAACGATGATATATATTAAGTGTTATCTGGTCGACTACTTACGACCTCACTCGCCATCACCCCACAAACGGCCGACGGTCAACGGAGGATGCTTTTCAACTTGGTCCTGGTACTGGTTACGCCAAGGTTCTTGTTGGTCTAGTTGGGCCAAAGCATCCTTGAGGTTCAAGACCGGTGTAGCGCACCCAAGACCGGGGTACCATGTGCCACCGTCAGCCAGCAGCCGGGTCTTCTCGACGCGACGTCGCGGCATATGAAGTACAACTGGATATAAGAACACATCGATGTCGCACTCATGGGCCAGCATCCCGTCCAAAACATATTGGCACAGGGACTGCCAGGCCTCACCCGCTCTGATCCGACGCCGCTTGCGCTTGTTCTGGATGGTCTCCAAGCCAGGGTCTTGCCGAACTCGTTCCGGGGGAAGCACCAGATAGTGGGATGCCTCCCAGATGGCTTGAGCGTGAGTCTTGTTAAAATATTTCACCCGACTCATGAAAGCATTGGCCCACGGAGTCGAGTGGAAGATGAACCCCAGCTTGGGATGCTCGAAAATCTTCCACGGCTCGTCAGCGTACAAGCAGGAGATCTGTGCCGCCGTGATCAAGTCCGGCCGCCATTCCGACGCGGCAGGAACTTTCTTCGCCGGCGGGAAAAGCCAATGGACTGGACGAGAGAAAGACCGGGCCAGGAGCTGCTTGGTCAGGGTAGACCGGCGTAAACAACCGATCTGCCCCGGCGACCACGGCAAAAGTATCCTCACGTGTTCGTGGCGGAAGGGAAGAACTGTCGACTGCCACGTTGGCCAACAAAGCATCTTTGTGGAGCTTGGACGTCCCAGGCAAGACCGTAGGTGTTGACTTTGTCGACGCATGAGGTGGTGGAACGCCACCATGCGGACCGGTCTTCTTGGTCTGCTCCGAAGTCGATGCAAATTGAACAAAACTTTCATGTGGACTTGTTCGCGACTTGGTTTGGATGGGGACAGCAAACTCCGAATCACCGGAGTCTTCGCCGGAGTCATCCCAGGACGAGAACTCTGAATACTTGGCACGGTCAGCACCGGCGGTTGAGGGCGCATGGGATTTGGCGATGTTAAACGCATCACTTGCATCCTATTTTGGTTCATGAGGGGCGCCTGCGTCTTGAATTTCTTATGGGGCACCGCACGCTTCCCTTCGAGTTCAGGGTCGCGCGCTATGCCCCGCGCCCTCGAGCTACCCGGCGCGTCCGCGCGCTTCTTTGATTTGTGTGCAATTTCGGGCTGGAGAATTTCGGCCAATGAACGGCCTTGATCTTGGTCCCGGTGTAGGTCCACCAAGGAGGCCGACGCAGACCGGTCTACGCTGGAGGCAGCAACCGGATGCCGACGAGGACGCAACAGGTCAACCAAGCGCTGATGACATTCTTTTAATACCGCCCGACGACCGTTCGCTGCCTGCGTCCAATCTTTCGACTTGCGTTCGCAAGACCGGACCTCCTCGGTCTGGTCTTGAATCGAAATTCGGAGCTCAGTGAGACGCCTCTCGAGATCGTCGCTTTGAACGTTCAACGTGGTCTGGTCCAGCAGGCCTTCCGCTTGCTGCTGTTGGACCAGCACAAGCTTCTCCCGGAGATGAAGCTGATGAGCTTCCAAGCGGGTCAGCTTGTTGCGCGCGGTTATGAGCCCAGTCAAAACCTGACGCAGCTGGAGGTCATGCGTGTTCGACTGTCGATCGGCGGCAAGCAGGGCATTGATCGCCTTGCTGATGCCAGGAGGTATACGGGCTGGAGGTATACGGGCTGAAGACAAACGAAGGTTAGAACAGGTCCAAGGTGAAGACCGGACATGTATGCTTACGTTGTGTCGCCTGTTGAGCAATCTGCTCCTGGAGACGTGCGATCTCTTCAAGTGCGTCTTGCAACTGCACGTCGGTCCCGGTCTGATGCCCTGCCGATGTCTGAGGTGCAGTAGAACGATGGGAGCTTCCAGACCGGACCGACCGGACGGGCGAAGTGACATGCGATGACGTGGTATGCGAGGTGCCAAGAACGGTCGTTAAGGAAACACAAGAAGGTCAAGTCCAGCAGTGAAAGTACTGGAACGGATGAAGAAGATGGTTGCTCCATGTCGGAAAAGTCTGAATGACCAAGGTTTAACCGAATTTGATGGACGAGGTCAGACCGTTGTCGTTGTGCGACACGGTCTGACTCGGGGGCGGCTGTGGAGAAGCGTGCCCAAAATTTGGCACACTTCTGGTCAAGTTTTGTCAAGGCATTTGGTCTAATTCCGGATTAAACAAGGGGGCTTTTCATCCTATCAGACTCAAGAAGTGTCAAGAGCGCAAGTTTTGGTGAGTCACCCGACTTTGGGTATTTTACATATTTTTGTGTGGGTACATTTAGGTACTATAGGGTAGTAGTATTTTAGTTGTGGTTTTTCCAAGAAGAAGTCTTTTGGTTGTGGTTTTACCTTTTAGGACAGAGGTTATACCTTTAAGTAAGGAAATCTTTTAGCTTTCGGATAAGTGGCTGAAACCTCTTCTGGTCTTGGTTCACACCACAGCTAGGGGTCGCCGTTCTTCCCTTTTCGTACACTAGTCGCCTCCGCCCGCCGCGGAGTGTTTGGGGGCAGAGGGTCGAATTATCCCCTCTCGCACATTATACCCGGTCTGGACGCGCCGCACGCGCACTTTGGCCCACCGG
>JAPDHQ010003898.1:0-11372 GCA_026184515.1 Peronosclerospora sorghi | reverse complement strand
ATGATTTACAAGTGGGTGATCAAGACCTTAACAGTCCAGACCAGATCAAGCAATTGATGAATATCATATGGAAGAAAAGACATCTGCTGATCGGAAAGGGCAACGCCTTACCACCTGCAGCCCGTGGTGCGATTTGTGATATTGACGTTGGAGATGCCAAGCCGATTGCTCAGCGATGTCGACGCGTGGCGCATCAGTACCGGGAAAAGCTTTCTGATCTTATCAAAGGACTGTTGGCTACCAAGATTATTAGACCGTCGACCTCGCCATGGGCCTCGCCGATCGTAATTGTTATCAAGAAGAACGTCGTCGACATTAGGTTGTGCATCGACTATCGGCTGGTAAATCGGTTAACTAAACTTATGGTGTACCCGATGCCGCTGATTAATGATTTGTTGGAAGACCTGGACAAGACCTTGTGGTATTGTTCGCTGGACATGGCAAGTGGATTTTGGGTGGTCTCGATGACTGATCGAGCCCGTGATATTACCGCATTTGTGACACCGTTTGGTCTTTTCGAGTGGAACCGTATGCCGTTCGGTCTGAAGAACGCACCCCAGATCTATCAAAGGTTGATAGACGACGCACTGTACGGACACTTCAACATCAAGAACGATCGGGACCCTGCCGAAAGTTATGATGTGTTTACAGAGGGTGAACCCGATCGGGAAAGAAAACCGTCCGTTCTAGGGAGGCGGTCTTACATCGACGACATTCTGATACATGCCTCGTCATGGAACGATCTGTGCGAGAAGGTTGAACGATTGTTGGAGACATGCGACCGCTGGAACCTATCTATCAGCGCCATAAAAAGTTTTTGGGGTATGTCCAAGGTCGCCTATTTAGGTCATATGGTCTCGAACAATGGTCTAGAGGCTAATCCTAAGGACCTGGATTCGTTAAGCAACCTCCCGTTTCCCAAGTCTCTGAAGGCAATGCAGTCCTTCCTAGGAAGTTTAAACTACTACAGCCGCTTCATCGAAGATTTTGCTATCTACGCGGCTGTGTTGTATGAGCTCCGGGAAGTGGACTACCGTATGTTGCGCGAAGAGGACCGGGCAACTTTACATGGGGGCGCCGACTCTGGTCTTGCTGCAGATTGTCCGCAAGTGGAGGCCGAAGACCATATGAAGCGTGCAAAGTTTGCTTTTGGTATGTTGAAGGCTAAGATGGCGACGGCGCCGATTTTGAAGCATTTCGATCCCGAAAAGGTCCCGACCATTATTGTATATGCTAGTTAGTGGGCCATTTCGGCCACTCTAGTACAAGATCATGATGGTGTGTACCATCCGGTCACGTTCACAAGCAGAACGCTGAAGCCAAATGAAGTGAACTATGGAATTGTCGAGAAAGAAGTTCTGGCGTTACTACAAATTCTGGATGTGTGTTACAACCTGCTGGTCGGCCGACCTATAAAGGTCCTGTCAAGACGGTCTACTTTGGCCTGGCTATTATCAGCCAATGGGATGGACGGACGTCTAGGCAGATGGTCGGCGGTCTTGTCGCAGTGGACTCTCGAGGTCGTTAAGTGCACCAGGGGCGAGGAAGAGATATTGGGCACATTAGCTGCCAGTATCACCCCTCGGTATGAAGTGGACGAGGCATTGATAGCGATTGCCCTGAGGAAGCAACCTCGGCAGTCAGTTTCGAGACCGCCAACGACCGTCGACCATGACGAAGAGCTCTTGGTCTTAAGTTTTGACGGATAGGCAAGCGTGAAGAAGAAGGTCGGCGCCTATAGTGCCATATTGTGGAAGTTGCCACAATGGTCTATAGTTGCAGCCGCCGCTGATTTCACGACGGATATTACTGTTAACGAGGCAGAATATCGGGGTCTACTTCTATGTCTGGACCTGCTGTCGTCGCAAGAGAAGGGGCGAGTCATCATATGTGGTGACTCCAACCTAGTGATCAGGCAGATCACCGGAGAGATAGACTGCAAGGCTCCACGGCTGAGGTCGTAAAATGATCGGGTATTGAAGGCATTGAAAGAACATCCCAACCACGAGTTGTTGCACGTGAAACGGGACTGGAACAGAAGCGCCGACTACTCGCGACCAAGGCCATGCAAGACCAGACCGGGGCTACGATCACCGAGAAGGCCGTTCTGGATGAATTCGTGAATATAAACAGGCTCCCCGAGGTGATCGGACCCAAGAACGCTCCGGACAAGGTGCATGTGATGGTCGCGACTAGACCGAAGCTCGGAAGTCCCACCAACCGTTCACAAAGGAACGGTTGAGTGAATCTGTTGTGCAACGACTAAGGGCAGAACGGATCCTAAAGGCGCAGGACGAAGAAGAATGGATTGTAAATTTGAAGGCATATCTGCGCGGTGAACTGTCCAAGTTAAAAAATGTTCAGGCGAAAGAGTGTACCAAGATCTCGTACAGTTACGATGTGGACGACAATGGATTGCTGTATTACTGCCGTGACATTGATCAAGACATTGGCGATCGAGATCGACTAGCGAAACTGGTGATCCCTAAGTTGCTACAGCCGGATGTCCTCCATCACTACCATGTGAGTCTAGAAGGGGGACATCAGGACATAGGCAGAACGTATCACAAGATCAGGTCCCACTTTCACTGGATAGGTCTTTTCCGAAGTGTACAGAAATATGTGGGTTGTTGTACGGATTGCGAGACCGGAAAGGGTAGACCGGTAATCAAGGGGCTATCGCCCGGAAATATCGAAGCTACCTACCCTTTCCAGGTCATAGCGATGGACCATATATCGTCGCTGCCTAAATCGGCATATGGCAATACTGAGTTGTTGATCTGGGTAGACCTGTTCACCGGTCTAGTTATTGCGAAGACAAGTGCGTCCCGGTCTGCCGAGCAGATCGCCAAAAGTACGAAGAATGCGTGTTCCGAAGGTTAGGCGCCAGCGAAGTCATCAGACACGACCGAGAACCCGGTTTCATGGCCGAGTTGTTCCGGTCGTTTAATAATATGCTGGGCCAGAAACAGAGCGCGACGATGGCATATCGTCCGCAAGCGAATGGATTGGCAGAACGTATGGTACAAACTATTACAAGAGCAATCAAGATGTACGTTGCCGATCCAGACCAGTGCGATTGGGACGAATACGCATAAAGGCTGGTGTTTGCACTCAACTCGTCGATCGATCGGGTCCGAGGAGAAACGCCTTTTTATCTTGCGTATGGATGGGACCCCCGGTCCACTCTTGAAGCCGCGATACCTATTGGCTGCACTTGGACCCGCGATCGTGATGCTCGACGTTGCCGCATGCAGGTCCAGAAACATTACCAGCATGCAAGAAAAATTGTCAACGAAAAGTTACGTCAATCTACACAAGACCGGGCAGACCGGAACAACGACCAGGTCCAACCCCACGGTATAGAACCAGGGGCGAGGGTATGGTTGTACCTAGACCGAGTGAAGGAGGGCTATGCGAAGAATCTGGCTCACATTTGGCACGGTCCTTTCCGTGTTGCCGAGATGATTGGTGAACACGCTGCCCGTCTAGTAACAACCGGCACGGACTACAAGGTCTTCCGGATCGTACATGTGTCCAAGTTAAAACTGGTCCGAGAATTTCCTGATCGTCCCAAAATTCCCTGTCTAGTAGACGAGGCAGAATGGTTTGATTTCGATGAAGCATTACTTCCGGAGGACAGTTGGGAACGACCGCTGGAGAAACCCGAATTTGAAGTGGAAAAGGTCTTAGATGTCCTATCGGTCAAGAAGACCAGGTTCGGCCGGACCCACCGAGAATATCTGGTCCGATGGAAGGACCATGATGAAACAACTTGGATCGATGAGTCCGAACTGAACTGTGGAGCACTACTACGAGAATTCGAACGGGACCGAGTCAGTCGGAACCGTTTCGCAGTTATGCAGACCCATGAAGACCAAGACCAAGACATGCAGTAGCATCGGTCTTCCCGACCGGTGTGAAGAGGTGGAAGGTCTTGTGTCTTGTGTATTGTGTATTGTGAATATGTGACGTATTGGAATAGTGTAGTGACGAACGTGGATTGTTTTTTCGTGATGTAAGTGGAACGGTTGGTGATAAACGTGTCTAGTGCAACTCTGGAGAAAGTGGTGGAATTAGCTCAAGTGATTTGATGACCGAACATGTGAAAAAGAACGATGATATATGCTAAGTGTTATCTGGTTGTCTACTTACGACCTCACTCGTCATCACCCCACAGACGGCCGACGGTCAACGACGGATGCTTTTCAACTTGGTCCTGGTACTGGTTACGCAAAAGGTTCTTGTTGGTCTAGTTGGACCAAAGCATCCTTGAGGTCCAAGACCGGTGTAATGCACCCAAGACCGGGGTACCATGTGCCACCGTCAGCCAGCAGCCGGGTCCTCTCGACGCGACGCCGCAGCATATGAAGTACAACTGGATATAAGAACACATCGACGTCGCACTCGTGGGCCAGCATCCCGTCCAAAACATATTGGCACAGGGACTCCCAGGCCTCACCCGCTCTGATTCGACGCCGCTGCGCTTGTTCTGGATGGTCGCCAAGCCAGGGTCTTGCCGAACTCGTTCAGGGAGAAGCACCAGATAGTGGGATGCCTCCCAGATGTCTTGAGCGTGAGTCTTGTTAAAATATTTTACCCGACTCATGAAAGCATTGGCCCACAGAGTCGAGTGGAAGATAAACTCCACCTTGGGATGCTCGAAAATCTTCCACGGCTCGTCAGCGTACAAGCAGGAGATCTGTGCCGACGTGATTAAGTCCGGCCGCCATTCCGACGCGGCAGGAACTTTCTTCGCCGGCGGGAAAAGCCAATGGTCTGGACGAGAGAAAGACCGGGCCAGGAGCTGCTTGGTCAGGGTGGACCGGCTAAACAACCGATCTGCCCTGGCGACCACGGCAAAGTGTCCTCACGCGTTCGTGGCGGAAGGGAAGAACTGTCGATTGCCACGTTGGCCAACAAAGCATCTTTTTGGAGCTTGGACGTCCCAGGCAAGACCGTAGGTGTTAACTTTGTCGACGCATGAGGTGGTGGAACGCCACCATGCGGACCGGTCTTCTTGGTGTTCTCCGAATTCGATGCAACTTGAACAAAAATTTCATGTGGACTTGTTCGCGAGTTGGTTGGGATGGGGACAGTAAACTCCGAATCACCGGAGTATTCGCCGGAGTCATCCCAGAACGAGACCTCTGAATACTTGGCATGGTCAGCACGAGGGCGCGAGCGCGCTTGAGTTTTGGTAGGGTTGCAGGCATCACTCACGTCCAATCTTGGGTTCACGAGAAGCGCCTGCGTCTTGGCTCGCTTATGGGGCACCGCACGCTTCCCCCCTAGTTCGGGGTCGCGGGCTATGCCCGGCGCCCTCGAGCCACCCGGCGCGCTTGCGCGCTTCTTGGAATTTTTGGTAAATATTGGACTGTTGAATTTTGGCCAATGGATGGCGCCGGTCTTGGTCCCGGTGTAGGTCCACCAAGGCGGACGACGCATACCGGTCTACGCTGGAGGCAGCAACCGGATGCCGACGAGGACGCAACAGGTCAACCAAGCGCTGTTGACATTCTTTTAATACCGCCCGACGACCGTTCGCTGCCTGCGTCCAATCGTTCGACTTGCGTTCACAAGACTGGACCTCCTCGGTCTGGTCTTGAATCGAAATTCGGAGCTCAGTGAGACGACTCTCGAGGTCGTCGCTTTGAATGCTCAACGTGGTCTGGTCAAGCAGGTCTTCTGCTTGCTGCTGTTGGACCAGCACAAGCTGCTCCCGAAGATGAAGCCGATGAGCCTCCAAGCGGGTCAACCTATTGCGCGCGTTTATTAGTCCGGTCAAAATCTGACGCAGCTGGAGGTCATGCGTGTTCGAATGCCGATCGGCGGCAAGCAGGGCATTGATCGCCTTGCTGATGCCAGGAGGTATACGGGCTGAAGACAAACGAAGGTTAGAACAGGTCCAATGTGAAGACCGGACATGCATGCTTACGTTGTCTCGCCTGTTGAGCAATCTGCTCCTGGAGACGTGCGATCTCTTCAAGTGCGTCTTGCAACTGCGCGTCGGTCCCGGTCTGATGCCCTGCCGATGTCTGAGGTGCAGTAGAACGATGGGAGCTGCCAGACCGGACCGACCGGACGGGCGAAGTGACATGCGATGACGTGGTATGCGAGGTGCCTACAAGAACGGTCGTTAAGGAAATACAAAAAGGTCAAGTCCAGCAGTGCAAGTATCTGGAACGGATGAAGAAGATGGTTGCTCCATGTCCGAAAAGTCTGAGTGACCAAGGTTCAATTGAATTTGATGGACGAGGTCAGACCGTTGTCGTTGTGCGACACGGTCTGACTCAGGGGCGGCTGTGGAGAAGCGTGCCCAAAATTTGGCACACTTCCGGTCAAGTTTCGTCAAGGCATTTGGTCTAATTTCGGATTGGTTTAAACAAGGGGGGCTTTTCAGCCTTTCAGACTCAAGAAGTGTCAAGAACGCAAGTTTTGGTGAGTCACCCGACTGTGGGTATTTTACATATTTTTGTGGGGGTACATTTAGGGACTATAGGGTAGTAGTATTTTAGTTGTAGTTTTACCTTTTAGGACAGAGGTTATACCTTTAAGTAAGGAAATCTTTTAGCTTTCGGATAAGTGGCTGAAACCTCTTCTGGTATTGGTTCACAACACAGATAGGGGTCGCCGTTCTTCCCTTTTCGTACACTAGTCGCCTCCGCCCGCCGCGGAGTGTTTGGGGGCAGAGGGTCGAATTATCCCCTCTCGCCCATTATACCCGGTCTGGACGCTCCGCACGCGCACTTTGGCCCACCGAAAGTCCCTCGACGGGAGTACGATTTGGCGATCTCAACACCTCAACTCAAGTACGTTTGGAACGTGATATTCACTGGATTGGTCTTGGCGTGGAGATATCGTTTGTGTAGTTTCACGAGCATATTGGGTCTTTACGCGGAAATATTGGCTTGTTTTAATATTGGTTGGAAACTAGACCGGTTTTGGTCTTATTTCGTATTGGTCAGGGGCTAGACCGGAACGGTCGGTCTACCCTCTATTATTTCGTATTGGTCAGGGGCTAGACCGGAACGGTCGGTCTACCCTCGATTATTTCGTATTGGTCAGGTCTTGATCGTTTGGACGATCGACCTATTGGAAGTTATCTCTTGGAAGTGTTTTTGGTCTGTTTGTGTCTGGGGTGAAGAGTTCCGCCCCAGAGATACCTACCCAGATCGGTCTTCTATATTCAAGACCGCTTCAATCCAATCTGCGATCCCGATCCACCGAGTGTGTAACTAGCCCATTCCATCGTGTACACAAGGTGAGATGGACACTAAACAATCGGACCAAGTGGGTTCTGATGACGACCGGTCGTCTGCTTGCAGCGGACGATCGGACCAGATCTCGAGTGGTGGTCCGCGGAGTACACCCTCCGAAAGTTGGAAGGCTGGGCGCGATGGTGGTAGTCAGGTTATCGATGCTAATGTTTTCGATTTCGAACTTGACTCCACCACAATGGTGCGCGTGCCCGGATCACTTGGTGATTGTGGATATCACCGTGCTGATATTACATCAAAAATTAGATGCGAAGATTTGAATGATTTGAATATGGAGTCGTTCTGGAGAGGACGTAAGGAAAGTCTATCGCCTTACGTTCTCGTTGTTGATAAAGATGGCGATGTCCGATCTGGCCTGGCGGAGGACCAGATCGGGATTAATAAGTTTTTTCCTCCCCAAAAGGCTTCCACCGGAGCCGATCGGGACTATATCAGGTCTTGCTATAATTCCGGAAAGGATCAGGACCAAGGTCCTGATCCTATGTGTATGAATGAAAAAAATGATGGAAAACTAAAAGATGAAAATTACTTGGAGGCTGACTGGAACGATCCGGTCTACCTCCCCAAAGTCCCCAAGGTACCCAAGGTGCCCAGAAAAGGGCTGGGAATGCCACCCGACGAAGACGACTTCGAAGAAAAGTCAAAGGTCGGGGATGAGGCTATCACCGAACAAGACCTGGACAAGATGTATTATGTTTTTGAATTGAAGCGATTTGTTCGCCAAAACCAGGTCTTTCGGGTGTTGGACCTACATATCCCCGACCGTCTTCTCGGTCCCACTACCGAGCCGATCCAGAGTGATCGACCATTACTGCTCGTCAAGAATTTGGTGGCGATGTTGGCGGAGGTTGGCATTAAAATTCAGAACCCTTCGGTGTCAATAAATTGTTTGAATTTGATTCTTGGAGACTGGAGGCGTCGATGTCGGACCTCCACGACCGTTTCGTGCCACTGGTGGGGGCGGTTCGCCGCCCAACTCCCACCACGGCAATGAAGGTCGCCGAAGCCTCCACAGAGCTTGTTGACATTGGTTCCGATGATTAATCAATCTACCACTCTCCACCGGCTTCTAACAGCTCATCAGAGTTGGAGACCGGTGTCGAGCGGATGACCATGGGGGGGGGGGCATTTCCGGTATGAACAAAAAAGGGACATGCGGCAGAAAGGGGCTGTTTGCCAGTCGGGGCTCCAGCAAGCCCCACAGGCCTCAGTTCCGCAAAAGGAGGATATCAACACGTTGCCCATGACGCCAGCCAACGTCCAAGCCATGTTTGAGACGATCATGCAACGTTTCATGGAAGAACGGGTTAGACCACCTATGCGCCCACATGTCCAAGACCGGTCTACCTGTCAAGGTGTCAATGTTTGCAAAGATGTGGATATGGAATCGGTAACATCTATGGATAAGCCTATTAGAAGTGATAAACCAACCGGCAAGGGAAGGCGCAAGCCGTAACCGGCAAGACCGCGTAGACCAAGCAAGACAAGTGACTGTGATATGGAGTCGGTCGGCGGTCTTGAAGACCATGATGGGTCAGATGGTACAGGCGCAGGCAAGGTGCGCAAGGCTAACCTAGCCTCCACTACTGCCTACGACTTTGGATCTGCTGCGATTCCGCGCATCCGTATGGCCGCGACGACCGACCTCAAGGACTTCACCGGCAAGGATGCTGATGAAGACCAGGCCCGGTCTTGGTTCAGTCGGGTCAAGTCTGCGTTCCTGCGAGACCAGACCCCAAAAAGCGAACGTTGTTTAATCTTCCGGGATTTGTTAAAAGGAACAGCAGCGAACTGGATTCAACAGTTGGGTCGGGGCGTCCGGTCTGACTGGGACCTGTTATGTGCGGAGTTTGAAGGTCAATATTGTAACTCCGGATTTTCAAGCGCTCGTAAGTACCACCATATGCAGAAGCGGGCCGAAGAAACACCGATCAAGTATTTGCATCGGTTGAACGTGGCTGCACTTCGCGCCGGCATAAAAATCAAAGAGAATAACCCGCCGAACGGTGCCGCCTTAGAACATGTGGGTCACTATATTGGTACCCTTGACGATCAAGAACTGGCGGACCAGCTTACTCTACTGCGTCTTAAGGATGCGGGCGAAGTCGAACAGACCCTGCGGACGTTACAACAGTCGCGTAGTATGAGAGCGAAGACCGCTGGTGGATCAGGTCGCTATCGTTTCAACACCCAGACCGATCCGGTCAAGAGACCTTGGACCAGACCGACCCGAGCGGTCAAGGTAATTATAGCTGATGACAGCACGGGGTCAGAACGGGAAAGTGGAAGTCCATCCAGACAGGAGTCATCGGATGAAGACAAGTATCGTTACGTCTATGTTGCGGGGCCTGCCCCGAAGACCAAGTCGATGTCCGACCAGGTGGACCGGAAGGGAAGGAACGCAAGCAAGTCCGATCCATACCGACCTCGTCAGAAGTGCTCCCACTGTGGGTCGAGCAAACATGATGGTCCAAACTTCTGGAAGAAGATGGTGTGCAAGAAGTTCGAGAGACGCGGCCACCCGACGGACCACTGCCTCTTCGTATGCAAGTCATGTGGAGAGATCCACGAGGCCTGCCACTGCAAGATTGAAATTTTTTTAATATGATGCGCAAGTGGTACGTGCCGGACAAGCACGCCGGGATGCTGCCGCCGGACGCAGAAAAGATGTTAAACTAGAACGCTCGCCAGGTTGGAATCTGGATCGAGCCGAGAGTTCTACGGTTCACATCTATGCATATGTCGGCAAGGAGGATAAGACCGACAATACACGTTCTATTCCAAATTGCGTCGACCGAGACCATCCGGTCTACAGTCTGAAGACCGATGAGTACTCCCGGACTAAGGTGGTTATGCAATTGGACTTGCTGCCTGGAGAATCCCGCGGATACTGGAAGTATCACGCGCCTGATAAATGGTTCAAGCAGGCGAAATCCTGTGGCAAGATTAATAACCAGAAGGCGACGATGTTGTTCGAGTCTGGAGCTGAAGTATCGATAATCGACTCCGCCTTTGCTCGTAAGGTCGGATGTCGTATAGACGATACCCAGATACAAGAATGCGTCGGGATCGGCGAAAACTCTTATATGACCGAAGGAAGAACGCGTGTGAAAATTACTTTGTCGGGATCACTGGTCTACTTTTTCAGCGCTTGGGTTGGCAAGTTGGCTGGTCAAGACGCTTTACTAGGAATGGATTTCATGGTCCCAGCTGGTATTCGCCTAGACCTGTCACATGGAGTGCTTACGCTCCCGGATGAGGTCCAGGTCCAGTTGGCTGGTCGAAGACCTCTGTATGGTTCGTATACCGATCTGGTCCGGTGGGACCAAGACCTCACTATACCAGTTGGTCGGTCTGCCGATACCCCGGTTGAGAAAGGTTTTCGTTCGAGGAAGTTGTGGTTGACCAGGGGCGATCGGTGGATCTCGACCTTCGTAAAGAGTGCTGGTCGACGTGATTTTGTCCGTGTTACCAATATCGGTGACAAGCCGCTGACACTGGACAATAACACTATTGTCGGCATGTAGTTAGCAGAAGGGAAGGTACCAAGGAAGATGGGGTTCGTCTCGATTGGGTCGAGGCGGTATGTCGAGTGGCAAAACCTGGCGTACCAATTGACCACCGATCTTATCAGTGATGATGGGTCGGTGGAAGAGAATACCTCACCTTTAGTGGAAAGACCAAGTTATGTCACCCCAAAAAAGATGTTGGTCCGAAGAAAGGCGCCGCAGTCACCAGGAACGGTGGACCATCAAGTAGACGAGCCGAGACTAGTCAACGTGGTGTCAGCACAAGACCAGGCGACAGCGGAGCAAGAAACGGAAGAAGGGGAACATGAAGTTGCTAGGTCGGACAATGACGGTATTCCTAATCAGACCGATATCAGTGAAGGACAGCCCGTCGATCAAGACCAGGGGCGTTCAGCCGGTCCAGATGGTCTAGGTGATATCACCCCAGAAGATGAACAAGCCTGTATACACGAAGGCGGGTAACAGTACATTCAGGAGCTGGAAAGCCAAATGGCAGTCCTCCCTGAAGTGTCTGCCGACTCTCCCGAAGTTACAATGGATGATTTACAAGTGGGTGATCAAG
>JAPDHQ010003886.1:0-10033 GCA_026184515.1 Peronosclerospora sorghi | reverse complement strand
CCGCCCCAGAGATACCTACCCAGATCGGTCTTCTATATTCAAGACCGATTCGATCCAATCTGCGATCCCGATCCACCAAGTGTGTAACTAGCCCATTCCATCGGGTACACAAGGTGAGATGAACCCTAAACAATCGGACCAAGTGGGTTCTGATGACGACCGGTCGTCTGCTTGCAGCGGACGATCGGACCAGATCTCGAGTGGTGGTCCGCGGAGTACCCCCTCCGAAAGTTGGAAGGCTGGGCGCGATGGTGGTGGTCAGGTTGTCGATACAAATGTATTCGATTCCGAACTTGACTCCACCACAATGGTGCGCGTGCCCGGATCACTTGGTGATCGTGGATATCACCGTGCTGATATTCCATCAAAAATTGGATTCGAAGATTTGAATGATTTGAATATGGAGTCGTTCTGGAGAGGACGTAAGGAAAGGCTATCGCCTTACGTTCTCGTTGTTGATAAAGATGGCGATGTCCGATCTGGCCTGGCGGAGGACCAGATCGGGATTAATAAGTTTTTTCCTCCCCAAAGGCTCCCACCGGAGCCGATCGGGACTATAGCAGGTCTTGCTATAGTTCCGGAAAGGATCAGGACCTTGGTCCTGATCCTATGTGTATGAATGAAAAAATTGATGGAAAACTAAAAGATGAAAATTACTTGGAGGCCGACTGGAACGATCCGGTCTACCTCCCTAAAGTCCCAAAGGTACCCAAGGTGCCCAGAAAAGGGCTGGGAATGCCACCCGACGAAGACGACTTCGAAGAAAAGTCGAAGGTCGGGGATGAGGCTATCACCGAACAAGACCTGGACAAGATGTATTATGTTTTTGAATTGAAGTGATTTGTTCGCCAAAACCTGGTCTTTTGGGTGTTGGACCTCCATATCCCCGACCGTCTTCTCGGTCCCACTACCGAGCCGATCCAAAGTGATCGACCATTACTGCTCGTCAAGAATTTGGTGGCGATGTTGGCGGAGGTTGGCATTAAAATGCAGAACCCCGCCGGTGTCAATAAATTGTTTGAATTTGATGCTTGGAGACTGGAGGCGTTGATGTCGGACCTCCACGACCGTTTGGTGCCACTGGTGGGGGCGGTTCACCGCCCAACTCCAACCACGACAATGAAGGTCGCCGAAGCCCCCACAGAGCTTGTTGACATTGGTTCCGATGATGAATCGATCTACCAGTCTCCACCGGCTTCTAATAGCTCATCAGAGTTGGAGACCGGTGTCGAGCGGATGACCATGGGGGTGGACCATGCCCGGTCTGAACAAAAAAAGGACATGCGGCAGCAAGGGGCTGTTTGCCAGTCGGGGCTCCAGAAATCCCCACAGGCCTCAGTTCCGCAAAAGGAGGGTATCAACACGTTGCCCATGACTCCAGCCAACGTCCAAGCCATGTTTGAGACGATGATGCAACGTTTCATGGAAGAACGGGTTAGACCACCTATGCGCCCACATGTCCAAGACCAGTCTACCTGTCAAGGTGTCAATGTTTGCAAAGATGTGGATATGGAATCGGTAACATCTATGGATAAGCCTATTAGAAGTGATAAACCAACCGTCAAGGGAAGGCGCAAGCCGCAACCGGCAAGACCGCGTAGACCAAGCAAGACAAGTGACTGTGATATGGAGTCGGTCGGCGGTCTTGACGACCATGGTGGGTCAGATGGTACAGGCGCAGGCAAGGTGCGCAAGGCTAACCTAGCTTCCACTACTGCCTACGACTTTGGATCTGCTGCAATTCCGCGCATCCTTATGACCGCGGCGACCGACCTCAAGGACTTCACCGGCAAGGATGCTGATGAAGACCAGGCCCGGTCTTGGTTCAGTCGGGTCAAGTCTGCGTTCCTGCGAGACCAGACCCCAAAAAGCGAACGTTGTTTAATCTTCCGGGATTTGTTAAAAGGACCGGCTGCGAACTGGATTCAACAGTTGGGTCGGGGCGTCCGGTCTGACTGGGACCTGTTATGTTATGTGCGGAGTTTGAAGGTCAATATTGTAACTCCGGATTTTCAAACGCCCGTAAGTACCACCATATGCAGAAGCGGGCCGACGAAACACCGATATAGTATCTGCATCGGTTGAACGTGGCTGCACTTCGCGCCGGCATAACAATCAAAGAGAATAACCCGCCGAACGGTGCCGCCTTAGAACATGTGGGTCACTATATTAGTACCCTTGACGATCAAGAACTGGCGGACCAGCTTACTCTACTGCGTCTTAAGGATGCGGGCGAAGTCGAACAGACAATGCGGACGTTACAACAATCGCGTAATATGAGAGCGAAGACCGCTGGTGGATCAGGTCGCTATCGTTCCAAGACCCAGACCGATACGGTCAAGAGACCTTGGACCAGACCGACCCGAGCGGTCAAGGCAATTGTAGCTGATGACAGCACGGGGTCAGAAGGGGAAAGTGGAAGTCCATCCAGCCAGGAGTCATCGGATGAAGACCAGTATCGTTACGTTTATGTTGCGGGACCTGCCCCGAAGACCAAGTCGAAGTCCGACCAGGTGGACCGTAAGGGAAGGAACGGAAGCAAGTCCGATCCAGACCGACCTCGTCAGAAGTGCTCCCACGGTGGGTCGAGCAAACATGATGGTCCAAACTGCTGGAAGAAGATGTTGTGCAAGAAGTGCGAGAGACGCGGCCACCCGACGGACCACTGCCTCTTTGTATGCAATTCATGTGGAGAGATCCACGAGGCCGGCCACTGCAAGATTGAAGAATTTTTTAACATGATGCGCAAGTGGTACGCGCCGGGCAAGCACGCGGGGATGCTGCGGCCGGACGCAGAAAAGATGTTAAAATAGAACGCTCGCCAGGTTGGAATCTGGATCGAACCGAGCGTTCTACGGTTCACATCTATGCATATGTCGGCAAGGAGGATAAGACCGACAATACACGTTCTATTCCAAATTGCGTCGACCGAGACCATCCGGTCTACAGTCTGAAGACCGATGATACCCCCGGACTAAGGTGGTTATGCAGTTGGACTTTCTCCCTGGAGAATCCCGCGGAAACTGGAAGTATCACGCGCCTGATAAATGGTTCAAGCAGGCGAAAGCCTGTGGCAAGATTAATAACCAGAAGGCGACGAGTTGTTCGACTCTGGAGATGAAGTATCGATAATCGACTCCGCCTTTGCTCGTAAGGTCGTATGTCGTATAGACGATACCCAAAGACAAGAATGCGTCGGGATCGGCGAAAACTCTTATATGACCGAAGGAAGAACGCGTGTGAAAATTACTTTGTCGGGATCGCTGGTCTACTTTTTGAGCGCTTGGGTTGGCAAGTTGGCTGGTCAAGACGCTTTACTAGGAATGGATTTCATGGTCCCAGCTGGTATTCGCCTAGAACTGTCACATGGAGTGCTTACGGTCCCGGATGAGGTCCAGGTCCAGTTGGCTGGTCGAAGACCTCTGTATGATTCGTATACCGATCTGGTCCGGTGGGACCAAGACCTCACTATCCCAGTTGGTCGGTCTGCCGATACCCCGGTTGAGAAAGGTTTTCGTTCGAGGAAGTTGTGGTTGACCAGGGGCGATCGGTGGGTCTCGACCTTCGTAAAGAGTGCTGGTCGACGTGATTTTGTCCGTGTTACCAATATCGGTGACAAGCCGCTGACACTGGACAATAACACTATTGTCGGCATGTGGTTAGCAGAAGGGAAGGTACCAAGGAAGATGGGGTTCGTCTCGATTGGGTCGAGGCGTTATGTCGAGTGGCAAAACCTGGCGTACCCCCCAATCGACCACCGATCTTATCAGCGATGATGGGTCGGTGGAAGAGGATACCTCACCTTTAGTGGAAAGACCAAGTTATGTCACCCCAAAAAAGATGTTGGTCCGAAGAAAGGCGCCGCAGTCACCAGGAACGGTGGACCATCAAGTAGACGAGCCGAGGCTAGTCAACGTGGTGTCAGCACAAGACCAGGCGACAGCGGAGCAAGAAACGGGAGAAGGGGAACATGAAGTTGCTAGGTCGAACCATGACGGTATTCCTAATCAGATCGATATCAGTGAAGGACAGCCCGTAGATCAAGACCAGGGGCGTTCAGCCGGTCCAGATGGTCTAGGTGATATCACCCCAGAAGATGAACAAGTCTGTACTCATGAAGGCGGGGAATAGTACATTCAGGAGCTAGAAATCCAAATGGCAGTCCTCCCTGAAGTGTCTGCCGACTCTCCCGAAGTTACAATGGATGATTTACAAGTGGGTGATCAAGACCTTAACAGTCCAGACCAGATCGAGCAGTTGAAGAATATCATATGGAAGAAAAGACATCTGCTGATCGGAAAGGGCAATGCCTTACCACCTGCAGCCCGTGGTGCGATTTGCAATATTGACGTTGGAGATGCCAAACCGATTGCTCAGCGATGTCGACGCGTGGCGCCACAGTACCGGGAAAAGCTTTCTGATCTTATCAAAGGACTGTTGGCTACCAAGATTATTAGACCGTCGACCTCGCCATGGGCCTCGCCGATCGTAATTGTTATCAAGAAGAACGGCGTCGACATTAGGTTGTGCATCGACTATCGGCTGGTAAATCGGTTAACTAAACTTATGGTGTACCCGATACCGCTGATTAATGATTTGTTGGAAGACCTGGACAAGACCTTGTGGTATTGTTCGCTGGGCATGGCAAGTGGATTTTGAGTGGTCTCGATGACTGATCGAGCCCGTGAGATTTCCGCATTTGTGACACCATTTGGTCTTTTCGAGTGGAACCGTATGCCGTTCGGTCTGAAGAACGCACCCCAGATCTATCAAAGGTTGATAGACAACGCACTGTACGGACACTTCAAAATCAAGACCGATCGGGACCCTGCCGAAAGTTATGATGTGTTTACAGAGGGTGAACCCGATCGGGAAAGAAGACCGTCCGTTCTAGTGAGGCGGTCGTACATCGACGACATTCTGATACCTGCCTCGTCATGGAACGATCGGTGCGAGAAGGTTGAACGATTGTTGGAGACATGCGACCGCTGGAACCTATCTATCAGCGCCATAAAAAGTTTTTGGGTATGTCCAAGGTCGCCTATTTAGGTCATATGGTCTCGAACAATGGTCTAGAGGCTAATCCTAAGGACCTGGATTCGTTAAGCAACCTCCCGTTTCCCAAGTCTCTGAAGGCAATGCAGTCCTTCCTAGGAAGTTTAAACTACTACATCCGCTTCATCGAAGATTTTGCTATCTACGCGGCTGTGTTGTATGAGCTCCGGGAAGTGGACTACCATATGTTGCGCGAAGAAGACCGGGCAACTTTACATGGGGGCGCCGACTCTGGTCTTGCTGCAGATTGTCCGCAAGTGGAGGCCGAATACCATATGAAGCGTGCAAAGTTTGCTTTTGGTATGTTGAAGGCTAAGATGGTGACGGCACGGATTTTGAAGCATTTCTATCCCGAAAAGGTCCCGACCATTATTGTATATGCTAGTCAGTGGACCATTTCGGCCACTCTAGTACAAGATCATGATGGTGTGTACCATCTGGTCACGTTCACGAGCAGAACGCTGAAGCCAAATGAAGTGAACTATGGAATTGTCGAGAAAGAAGTTCTGGCGTTGCTACGAATTCTGGATGTGTGTTACAACCTGCTGGTCGGCCGACCTATAAATGTCCTGTCAAGGCGGTCTACTTTGGCCTGGCTATTATCAGCCAATGGAATGGACGGACGTCTAGGCAGATGGTCGGCGGTCTTGTCTCAGTGGACCCTCGAGGTCGTTAAGTGCACCAGGGGCGAGGAAGAGATATTGGGCACATTAGCTGCCAGTATCACCCCTCGGTCTGAAGTGGACGAGGCATTGATAGCGATTGCTTCGAGTAAGCAACCTCGGCAGTCAGTTTCGAGACCGCCACCGACCGTCGACCATGATGAAGAGCTCTTGGTCTTAAGTTTTGACGGATCAGCAAGCGTGAAGAAGAAGGTCGGCGCCTATAGTGCCATATTGTGGAAGTTGCCACAATGGTCTATAGTTGCAGCCGCTGCCGATTTCACGACGGATATTACTGTTAACAAGGCGGAGTACCTAGGTCTACTTCTATGTCTGGACCTGCTGTCGTCGCAAGAGAAGGGGAGAGTCATCATATGTGGTGACGCCAACCTAGTGATCAGGCAGATCACCGGAGAGATCGACTGCAAGGCTACACGGCTGAGGTCGTTAAATGATCGGGCAATGAAGGCATTGAAAGACCATCCCAACCACGAGCTGTTGCACGTGAAACGGGACTGGAACAGAAGCGCCGAATACCTCGCGACAAGGCCATGCGAGACCAGACCGGGGCTACGATCACCGAGGAGGCCGTTCTTGATGAATTGATTAATATAAACAGGCTCCCCGAGGTGATCGGACCCAAGAACGCTCCGGACCAGGTGCATGTGATGGTCGCGACTAGACCGAAAGCTCGGAAGTCCCACCAACCGTTCCCAAAGGAACGGTTGAGTGAATCTGTTGTGCAACGACTAAGGGCAGAACGGATCCTCAGGGTGCAGGACGAAGAAGAATGGATTGTGAATTTGAAGACCTACCTGCGCGGTGAATTGTTTAAGTTGACGAATGGTCAAGCGAAAGAATGTGCCAAGATCGCAGACAGTTACGAAGTGGATGAGGATGGTTTACTATATTACTGCCGCGATGCCGACCAAGACAGTGCAGACCGGGACCGATTGGCGAAATTGGTGATACCTGAGTTGCTGCAGCCGAATGTCCTCCATCACTACCATGTGATTCTAGAAGGGGGACATCAGGGCATAGGCAGAACGTATCACAAGATCAGGTCCCACTTTCACTGGAGAGGTCTTTTCCGAAGTGTACAGAAATATGTGGGTTGTTGTACGGATTGAGAGACCGGAAAGGGTAGACCGGTAATCAAGGGGCGATCGCCCAGAAATATCGAAGCTACCTACCCTTTCCAGGTCATAGCGATGGACCACATACCGTCTCTGCCTAAATCAACATATGGCAATACTGAGTTGTTGATCTGGGTAGACCTGTTCACCGGTCTAGTTATTGCGAAGGTAAGTGCGTCCCGGTCTGCCGAGCAGATCGCCAAAAGTTACGAAGAATGCGTGTTCCGAAGGTTCGGCGCCAGCGAGGTTATCAGACACGACCGATAACCCGGTTTCATGGCCGAGGTGTTCCGGTCGTTTAACAATATGCTGGGCCAGAAACAGAGCGCGACGATGGCATATCGTCCGCAAGCGAATGGATCGGCAGAACGTATGGTACAAACTATTACAAGAGCAATCAAGATGTACGTTGCCGATCCAGACCAGCGCAATTGGGACGAATACGCAGAAGGCAGGTGTTTGCACTCAACTCGTCGACCGATCGGGTCCGAGGAGAAACGCCTTTTTATCTTGCGTATGGATGGGACCCCCGGTCCACTCTTGAAGCCGCGATACCTATTGGCTGCACTCGGACCCACGATCGTGATGCTCGACGTTGGCGCATGCCGGTCCAGAAACATTACCAGCATGCAAGAGAAATTGTCAACGAAAAGTTACGTCAAGCTACACAAGACCGGGCAGACCGAAACAACGACCAGGTCCAACCCCACGGTATAGAACCAGGGGCGAGGGTACGGTTGTACCTAGACCAAGTGAAGGAGGGCTATGCGAAGAAGCTGGCTCACATGTGGCACGGTCCTTTCCGTGTTGCCGAGATGATTGGTGAACACGCTGCCCGTCTAGTAACAACCGGCACGGACTACAAGGTCTTCCCGATCGTACATGTGTACAAGTTAAAACTGGTCCGAGAATTTCCTGATCGTCCCAAAATGCCCTGTCTAGTAGACGAGGCAGAACAGTTTGATTTCGATGAAGCATTACTGCCGGAGGACAGTTGGGAACGACCGCTGTAGAAGGACGAATTTGAAGTGGAAAAGGTCTTAGCTGTCCGATCGGTCAAGAAGATCAGGTTTGGCCGGACCCACCGAGAATATCTGGTCCGATGGAAGGACCATGATGAGACAACTTGGATCGATGAGTCCGACCTGAACTGTGTAGCACTACTACGAGAATTCGAACGGGAACGAGTCAGTCGGAATCGTTTCGCAGTGATGCAGACCATGAAGACCAAGACCAAGACATGCAGTAGCATCGGTCTTCCCGACCGGTGTGAAGAGGTGTAAGGTCTTGTGTCTTGTGTATTGTGTATTGTGAATATGTGACGAATTGGAATAGTGGAGTGACGAACGTGGATTGTTTTTTCGCAATGTAAGTGGAACGGTTGGTGATAACGTGTCTAGTGCAACTCTGGAGAAAGTGGTGGAATTAGCTCAAGTGATTTGATGACCGAACATGTGAAAAAGAAAGATGAAATATATTAAGTGTTATCTGTTCGACTACTTACGACCTCACTCTCCATCACCCACAGACGGCCGACGGTCAACGACGGATGCTTTTCAACTTGGTCCTGGTACTGGTTACTCCAAGGTTCTTGTTGGTCTAGTTGGACCAAAGCATCCTTGAGGTCCAAGACCGGTGTAATGCACCCAAGACCGGGGTACCATGTGCCACCGTCAGCCATCAGCCGGGTCCTCTCGACGCGACGCCGCGGCATATGAAGTACAACTGGATATAATAACAAATCGACGTCGCACTCGTGGTCCAGCATCCCGTCCAAAACATATTGGCACAGGGACTGCCAGGGCTCACCCGCTCTGATCCGACGCCGCTTGCGCTTGTTCTGGATGGTCGCCAAGCCAGGGTCTTGCCGAACTCGTTCCGGGGGAAGCACCAGATATTGGGATGCCTCCCAGATGGCTTGAGCGTGAGTCTTGTTAAAATATTTCACCCGACTCATGAAAGCATTGGCCCACGGAGTCGAGTGGAAGATGAACCCCAGCTTGGGATGCTCGAAAATCTTCCACGGCTCGTCAGCGTACAAGCAGGAGATCTGTGACGACGTGATCAAGTCCGTCCGCCATTCCGACGCGGCAGGAACTTTCTTCTCCGGCGGGAAAATCCAATGGTCTGGACGAGAGAAAGACCGGGCCAGGAGCTGCTTGGTCAGGGTAGACCGGCGTAAACAACCGATCTGCCCTGGCGACCACGGCAAAGTATCCTCACGCGTTCGTGGCGGAAGGGAAGAACTGTCGATTGCCACGTTGGCCAACAAAGCATCTTTGTGGAGCTTGGACGTCCCAGGCAAGACCGTAGGTGTTGACTTTGTCGACGCATGAGGTGGTGGAACGCCACCATGCGGACCGGTCTTCTTGGTCTGCTCCGAAGTCGATGCAACTTGAACAAAACTTTCATGTGGACTTGTTCACGACTTGGTTGGGATGGGGACAGCAAACTCCGAATCACCGGAGTCTTCGACGGAGTCATCCCAGGACGAGACCTCTGAATACTTGGCATGGTCAGCACGAGGGCGCGAGGGCGCTTGAGTTTTGGCAGGGTTGCAGACATCACTCACGTCCAATCTTGGGTTCACGAGAAGCGCCTGCGTCTTGGCTCTCTTATGGGGCACCGCACGCTTCCCCCTAGTTCGGGGTCGCGTGCTATGCCCCGCGCCCTCGAGCCACCCGGCGTGCTTGCGCGCTTCTTGGAATTTTGTAAAATATTGGACTGTGGAATTTTGGCCAATGGATGGCGCCGGTCTTGGTCCTGGTGCAAGTCGACCAGGGCGGCCGACGCAGACCGGTCTACGCTGGAGGCAGCAACCGGATGCCGACGAGGACGCAACAGTTTAACCAAGCGCTGATGACATTCTTTTAATACCGCCCGACGACCGTTCGCTGCCTGCGTCCAATCATTCGACTTGAGTTCACAAGACTGGACCTCCTCGGTCTGGTCTTGAATCGAAATTCGGAGCTCAGTGAGACGCCTCTCGAGGTCGTCGCTTTGAATGCTCAACGTGGTCTGGTCAAGCAGGTCTTCTGCTTGCTGCTGTTGGACCAGCACAAGCTGCTCCCGAAGATGAAGCTGATGAGCCTCCAAGAGGGTCAACCTATTGCGCGCGTTTATTAGTCCGGTCAAAATCTGACGCAGCTGGAGGTCATGCGTGTTCGACTGCCGATCGGC
>JAPDHQ010003885.1:0-12271 GCA_026184515.1 Peronosclerospora sorghi | reverse complement strand
TGGACCATTAAATATCACGTGATTGGCCAAAACCATCCAATCGTATGGACCGATGCATACTTGTCGTATACATTCAACCGTAAATTCCAGTCACTTCACCACAGTGACCTTCCAAAGTGGGCTAAGAGTATGGTAAAGAAAGGGTTTAGCATTCTATACCCCTGTCCCTGTGGCCCAACAGCCGTATCAATGCGAACGCCGGGAGAAACTCCGGCAACAACTGCTCACGCAGAAGCAGTTCACTAGCGTCTCATACCGAGAGCGCCTCGACAGGCAGGCACAGGGTGCCCCTGTTGAGAACCTCCGCGAGGTTCCTATCATTCTCTCTCCGGGAGAAAACGCCGAAGATGCAGAAAAGAAATTCCGCGCTTGGGCGGAAGGGGAGAAGCCCCTCCCCAGCTTTAATGAGCTGCACAACAGCTATTCCCGTCTTGACGCTTGGGTGGAGAGGGCGTTGCGCATTGCATTTTGCAGAGCCAAAGCGATGGAGCTATTACGTGCCCCTTATCGCACGCGCTACGCCAGAGCCCCTGCCCCCAACGCGGTGCCAGAGGAAAGTGTGAGCGCCACATCCGCCTCCGGCGAACTCCCAACTCCTGGGAGTGAAGGGACTTCTCGCGACCCTTTGGTCGTTGACCCGCAGCGGGATTCTCCAAATCGAAAACGTCAACGACGTCACGGCAATCCTGACGTAGGGGAGTCTCGGACTCCCACGAACTCTGTGAGTGTGGATAACCCTTCCTCTTCACCAGATACTGGGTTTGACCCCGATGATGGCGTCGCGCCATCATCCGCTCCACATAATAATGTGGAGTACCCTCCGCATCGAGCATTAGAGGAGGAGGTCGCGCAATTGCGACATGAGATTCGTGAGCGCTGTGATCAACACAGCCGTTACATCTATGATGTCCACGAGAGACTCCGCAATGAGTGGGATGCCACTGATCGCTTCGAGAGGCGGCTTTCCTCTCTCGAGACGACCGTTGCGAAACTTCGTGGTCGCATTGTAGCCCTGTCGGGCTTCCTCTGCCCTGTCGTGTCTTACGGCTCTTATGTCTATTCGCCTTACCAACCCCCTCCAAGAGGGGACCCTCCTCCGGGTCCTGGTATGGCTTAATCATACACACATAGAAGGTTGGATGCGTACGTATCGCCTTCGGGATGTCCAAGGTACACGAAAAGCCCTTTCGGGCTAGTACCTTAAAAGGCTCCACAAACCTGGGGCGCAGTTTATTCCGCAGCACGTTGGAAACTGCATGTTTAGGAACAATCTTATCGTTTAATAAAATGCTTTCTCCTACTTTGCAAACATTGCTGTTACGCCGCCCCTTGCACTCAGTCTGCTCCTTCTGCTTGTCTTGGCTTCCCGCCATGGCATCGCAGACGTGCCGTAAGACACTAAGGCGCGTCGATAAGAACTTATCGATGTGCTTTCGCACAGATACAGGGCTGACATCGGGGAGTACTCCCCCCTCAAGCCCTGGGCCACACACACGTGGCGTTAACGGAACCCTCGGATTCACTAATCCGTTCACGTAAAACGGGGTAAACCCCGTAGATGCATGGACCGAATTGTTGATAGCAAATTCGGCCATCGGAAGCATCTCACTCCAACTCTTTGGAGAATCCGGACATAAACTCCGGAGAATGTCCTTCACAACGCGATTAACGCGTTCCGTCTGACCGTCCGTCTGCGGATGATCCGTAGTGGACATGAGGAGCTTGGTGCCTAGCACCTTAAATAACGCTCCCCAAAATTGTCCCGTAAAACGGGGATCCCGATCCGACACGACGGAATAGGGTAGGCCGTGCTGTCGAAAGACACGGTCTAGGAACACTTTCGCTGTTCCTTGTCCATCTATGGACTCTGGCACCGCCGCCAGGTGAGCCATCTTGCTCAAACGGTCTACAAAGACCAATATGCCGGTGTTCCCGGCCTTATCCTTTGGAAACCCGAAGATAAAATCCATGCTAATGGATTTCCAACACTCCGTTGGAACCGATAAGCTTGCCAAAGTCGCAGCTGAACTTGCAGAGGGTTTAACCCTTTGACACGTCTCACAGGTGCGTATATACGCACCGACCCACTTATACATGTTGGGACACCAAAACAAAGCGCTTAAAGCGCTGTAGGTCTTATCCCGACCTAAATGAACCCCGGTAGGGGCGTCATGTGCCTCAAAGAGGACTCTATACTTCAGTTCCTCATCATGAGGAACTACCACCCGCGGAGTGTCCTCCGCGCTCGTGCTATAAAATTGCAAACTGTCACAGTACCTGTAACGGTGTAAACGAGCTTTAGCTCGACTTGACAGGGTTGGCTCAGACGAGCCAAGACCCTTTTCACCTAACGCGCTGATAAGCGCCGTACATTGTGGGTCTTTCTCATACGCCTGGCGTATGAGAGCCACCACAGATGTGGTGACGAATGTCGCGTGAGCGAGCTCGTAATCGGGACGACGCGACAACGCGTATGCAAGCAAGTTTTGCTTACCAGGTTTATACTTAACCTCAAAGTTGTACTCCGCAAAGAAGGAGAGCCAACGGGCCATCCGTTGCGAGTGATGAGGCGACTTTGTCGCTGTCCGTAAGGACGCGTGGTAAGTATAAACCACGAACGGCTTTGAGCCAAGTAGGTGAACCCTAAATTTGACAAGAGCATACTTCATCGCAAGTAGATCCTTGTTGTAACAGGACTGATCCTGTTACAGGCTTACACTGTATTTTGCGATAAAGTGCGCAATACAATTAGGGCAGGATTAGTTGGTAACAACTAATCCTATAATAAAAGTAAATATATTAATATTCACTTATGTTCTAGAACGCAAAATTAAGAGTGTTTATTTAATGGGTGGTTTAGAGACTAATAGTATAGTAACTAACTAATTAATATAATAATATCAAGTTTTTAACTAACTGTACTATTATTCAACCTGCAAGATTAGGTATTTATACCGAATCGACTTTTCCTTGGTAGATTATAATAACTTATAATCTTTTATTCAAATTTCAGACAACGCGTCTGAAATTAAACTGTGATATTCTAACTTGAATATCAATTATGTAATGGCACCCCATTACATCACCCCCCACTTAAGGTGGTTGGCCAATAATAATTATTATTTTGGCCAATCATGGGTGGCACTTGTTGGTCAGAATTTCTCATTCACCAACTGATTGACCATCGACTCGATGGTCAAGACACACGGCGGCGGCGCTCTAAAGAGCGCTGCTGAAAACAGTGAAGGAGCTTCCTCCTCCGCCTCAGCAGCGTCAACTACGCAAAAGTCGGAAGACGTACCGTCTTCGACCACAGATGCTGCTAAGGCGGCATCTGACAAGAAACAGGGAGATCTTGATAATGCAACATCTCGCACGATGGCAACTTCCGAATGGCGTGTTGCCAAGAGGGCCATGTTCGGGAGTTCTGACTCCGAACAAAGTGATGGGGATACAGATGTCCCCACTAAAGGATCTAGCGAGTCGAAACTCGCTAGGTGCTCATCGCCTAACAGCGATGACGACTCTGGTGTCGCTGTCAGCTATGACAGCGACAATGATTATCACAGGTGGTTGCGGGAACGCAGAGCCCCACCTGGACCAAGTACTTCTCCACGTCGGGGTGATTTAACCCCGGCGCGTGGTGATGAAGCAGGCGGTGCTCCGCCTGCTAAAAGGGCTCTAACAGAAGCGGCGGCTGCCGCTTCTAAAGCGTATCATCGTACGGAACCACATGTTCCATACAGAGTGGGGTTTTGGACCCCTGGCTGGGATATTGCCCCCAACAGTGGCGGTCACCGTAAACGGGACTGCCAGTATGCGTGTTCGATATCAACGTGCTGGATGACTGCGAAAACATCCAGTCACGTCGATTCGATCGAAGTACAGACGATAGACGTCTGTACTTTATTGACCTCTTTTTCCAGGTTCGATATTATTCGAGCCGGAAAGGGTCAATGAATAACAGGGACGATAAAGACGCCCTGACTCAGAGTTGGAATGCTTTTGTTGACAACTACAACAAAAGCCCATATGATTACGTGAATAAAGTTCACGTAATGCGCGAGCGCTTTTTAAAGCACTCAAGAACAGGCAAAATGGAATACATACATTTTGCTTGCATCAAAGAAGGGTTAAAGTGTGGTGTCCCTTCTCACCTCGTTTGCCCGCGGTGTACGCAGGGCGCTCCTCGTCTGTCAGAGGAGGAGTTGCGGGGGTACGGTGGGTTTCCCGTACCCGCCGAAATTCAGGGTTTAATTAATACCCTGAATGCATCAACACCTACTGTTGATGCTACTTCGCATTATGAGTTTGAGACTTCTTCTCAAAATCAGTCAAAAGGTCTGGGGCGTCGGCCCTCAGAACCTCAATCGGCTACCAATAGTAGAACTCTTGGGGATATCCCAGCCAGCGTACCAAGTACTCGGTACGCTGCCCCTTCTTCAAAGGCACCAAGCGCTTCGAGATCAAGCGCTCGAGGATATATCGCTTATTCCCCTGATTATCAATCAGGGGCGGCGGAGGTTGAGAATTCCCTCGCCGTTGTTGTTGCGGAGCATGGTTCTTCGCTCCTCAAGCTCGAGGAGGGTTATTCCTCCTTGAGCAGCGATATGTCTCACTGTGTGAAGACATATCGGTCTCTTCGCGAGGATGTCCGCGACATCCTCGGAGCGCACACTGCCCTCCAGCAGAAGAATGAAATTCTGTACATTGAGCTTTCTTGCTATAAGAGAGAGCTCGATCGGCGCACGGCTGATCTCGAGCAGTTGAAGGCGGAGGTAACGACTCTCCGCTCTGCTCACCAACGGCTGGAGGCCGATTACAAGTCTCTCTTGAGAGACTTGGAGAAGCACGGCATCTCCCGTGGTTCTGCGTCTCGTCGTAAGACGAAGACGAGTGATACAGCTTGAGCCGCCCAAAATAGAATGTTGGGTGAAGCCGCATTGCTGTGGGAATGTCTAAGGTATAGGCATTCCCCCGAATCTCTTGGACCTTGAAGGGTCCAATGTACTTAGGAAGCAACTTACGTGTAGGGAAGTTGCTTATTGCATGTGTAGGCAAATTAGTAGTACTTAGTAATACTAATTCACCTTTAAGAAAGGAGTTTTTGTTCTTCCTTCCTTGTTTATCTGCATTTTGCTTCTGCTTATCAAAAGCAGAGGCAAGTGCATCCTTTACATAGCGTATTACAGCTTGGCGCTGTAATACGAATTCATCTACTGCTTTATCAGCAGTAGGTCATTGTCCTCGTTGTCTGCAGCCATTGCTGCAGACACATATTCATCGTATGCAGCTTCAGTTTTAATTGAAGCTGCTTCCGCTTCTACTGTATTTTCAGTAGAAGGGCCATCGTTTTGTTCACAAGTTGCAGTCGCAACTTGCGCATTGACTCGCTCAAAATTTGAGCGGGTCCCTCCCCCACTTAGATTTGGCGTACCGCCAAGTAAAGCTGGGGTTCGTGGATGCCTTAAGTCATTCACGTAGAACGGTGTATGCTTAGTTGAAGCATGCACCGAGTTGTTAATCGCAAATTCAGTGAGTGACAGGTAGTCACTCCACTGTTCAAAGGCATGTTCGTATGATCGCAACATGTCTCCGAGAACGCGGTTAGCCCTTTCCGTCTGCCCATCCGTTTCCGGATGGTCCGCAGTTGACATCTTCAACTGGGTTCCCAACAATGAGAACGTTTCTTGCCAGAAACGTCCTGTAAATCTCGGATCTCTATCCGAGACAATGTCTTCCAGCATTCCGTGCAAACGGAATACCGTATCAACGAATATCCGCGCTGTTTGAGCGGCGGTTACATTCGCTGATACTGCAGTAAGATGTACCATATTACTGAAACGGTCTACAAAGACAACTCTTCCAGTCTTCCGACTATTGTCGGGTGGAAGACCGAATACGAAGTCCATTGAAATGGACTTCCAACACTCTGTCGAAACCGGCAGAGATTGAAGCGGAGCCTGTGCAGACTGCGCAGGCTTAACGCGCTGGCAAATCTCGCAAGCGCATACGTATTTTCGTACCCACTTGTACTGGTTTCGCCAGTAAAAGTCACGTGCTAGAGAAGAGTATGTCTTCTCTCGACCTTGATGCCCCGAAATCGGTGCATCATGATACTCAAACATAATTTGATGTTTGAGATCATCGTCGTTTGGAACGACGATGCGACTTTCATCTTTTCGGTCTGTGCTGTAGAGCAGCAGACCATCGTGCAGTCGATATCGATGCACGCAAGCGCGGAAGAACTCTGGGAGTTCGTCGCGTTTCTCACTTGATTGATTACGTAAGTAATCAATCAACAGACGTGTCTCCTCGTCTGTTTTGTACGCCTCGCGTACTTGTCGTATAATTGACGACGACAAAGCAGTGCAATGGATCGCGTTTTCACTGGCACCTTCGGTTACGGACGGTTTCGTCTCGTAATCGGGCCTTCGTGATAGCGCATCCGCTATCACGTTCAACTTTCCGGGTTTGTATTCAACCGTAAAGTTGTACTCAGCAAAGAATGACGGCCATCGAGCCATTATTTGAGAAATGTGTGGTGAATTCACGGCCGTGCGTAGCGACGCATGGTCCGTGTAAACCACAAACGGTCTATATCCCAATAGATAGATACGAAACTTGGCCAACGTTTTTTGGCCAATGCATACTTCATGGCAAGGAGTTCCTTGTCATGCACTGGATAGTTGCGCTCGGCTGGGCGCAACTGACGCGATTGATAGCAGATTACGCGATCACGATCATCGTGATCACGCTGCATCAAAGCAAAGCCGATAGCGAAATCGCTCGCGTCGCAAACGACGTGGAACGGACGCTCGTTATCGGCTATAGCCAAGACAGGCGCTTCAGTCAAGCTTTGCTTGACTGCATCAAAAGCATCTTGGCATTGGGTATCCCAATGCCATTCGACATCTTTCTTAAGTAATTGAGAAAGAGGTCGTATTAAACCAGCATAGTTGCACGAATACTTGTGCAAATATGTTGCCAACCCAAGGAACTTTCGAAGTTCCTTAACGTTGTTTGGCGTAGGCCATTCAACGATCACCCTGATATTTTCTGGGTCAGAGCGCACTCCGTTCATGCCCACAAAACATCCAAGAACGGGTATCTCAGGTGCACCAAAGGTGCACTTCTTTAGATTTGCATAGAGCTTATGCTTACGCATAAGCTCTAACACTCGACGTAGATGTTCCCTATGGACACCTAAATCGCTTTTATCGTGTTCACCCTTACTATGGATGAACACGTCATCGAAATAACTCGGTGCCAATTCTCGCACCGGGCGTAATAGATGCGTTACGCATCTGTTAAACGTATCAGGGGCATTTCGAAGCCCCTGCGGCATAACAAGCCACTACAAAGCATGCCGCTTGGGGTGCTTACTGCCGTGAGAGGGATATCCTTCTCACGCATTAGGATTTGATAAAATCCATCTCTTAGATCGATAGCACTAAAGATGGTGCTCCCGCACATGCCATCTATGATGACATCCTTCCGCGGTATTGGTGTCTGTGCCGGTACCGTCGCTGCGTTCAGCTTGTTGTTAGCGTGAACGATTCTCCACCCACCTGTGGACTTCTTCACACAAAAGGTGGGGGTAGAGTGCGGTGAGGTAGACTCCCGCAATTGGCCTGATTTACGACGAGCTTCGAAGAACTCGTCGATCGCTTTTACCTGATCACGCGGCAACGGCCATTGCCGCGTAACACAATACTTCGTGCCTGGCACGAGGTCAATCTCATGACGAGTTCCCTTATACTTAGGGAGCTTGCTAGGTACTTCTTCTGGGAATACGTCAGCGTATTCTCGAATTACCTCATAAAATGGGGAGTTCGCTTTAAGCGACTCCCAGCTCTGCGCTTCAAAGCGCTGAACTCTCGTTTGATCATTGGGAACCTCTTTCCCAATGTTTTCCGCTTGTAATTTGGATATTCCTTCACGAATATCCACTACATCATCTGTTGCTACAATAATACAGATCTGTTCGATCTGATCATCGTGCAAATTTCTCATAAACTTCTTCCAGCTTAGCGCTGGAAGAGCCATCACCTCCGAACCTTCTTTCGGAGGGTGTTCCATCAACAGAGACTGAGTAGCTAATCCGGTCTCCGTTTGCGTCAAGACGTTGATCGTCTCGACGGAACTTCCCATGCAATCAGACGCACTCGTCTGATTGACTGCTACACGGTGATTACGATTCACCGGGTGCGAATACTCATCATCATGGTGGCCACTGCCTACCATGGAATTTTGGCGATCAGATGTGCTCGTCTGATCGGCCGCCTTTCTGCGACACGGTGGTCTTTATCACCCGTGCGCATGGATAACGCAACGTGGTGGACACTGTCCACCACGGAGCTGTTCTCACGATTGCACTCAATCGTGAGTTCACTCTCATCAACACGGAATTCATTCGTCGTGTTGGAACCTTCGGTCGCACAGTGGGTGTTTCCCACTGTGGATACTATTTCATTCTCACGGTGGGTGTTTCCCACCGTGGATATAACTTCATTCTCACGGTGGTCTTTATCACCCGTGGAATGTTTCTTTCCAACACTCAACGACTCTTCTGTTGCGTGTGGTAGTCCCTCTGGACTCTCACCAGCGGAGGTACCTTCCGCTGATCGTGTCAGAGCAGACCTGGTGGTGCCATCGCTATCCACCAGACTGTCTGACGCTGCGGTTGTATCCTCTGATACAGCCGGATTACACACAGGGTGATCAGATCCTGTGCGTCCGCCGCAGTCGATCGATAGGTTAACCCAGTCGATCGAAGGTTTAAACTTGGACTTCCATGGGATTCCAAGTATCACATCGAACTTGTCATCTAAATCGAGGACGATGAATTCATCCTCGAATGACAGTTCATTCAACTCGAAGCGTGTTTTAATCACACGCTTTGGAATAGTCACGGTTGCACCTGTTGCTAACTGGACTGACAACATACTTCGTGGGATTTCTACCTCCACGAAGCTCAACAGCGTTAGACTCTCAGTTCTAGCAAAATTGTTTGACGCTCCTGTGTCAAACAAAGCTCGCATGGGGACATCGCTCCCGTGCGTCTTAACCTCCAGGGTGATAAGAGGCTTACCATCACCCTGCACCTTTTGACAGGACATAGTCCCGTCTGGGGTTATTACCCTCACATGCCCTATGTCGGCATGTGGGATAACATTCCCAGTAGGGCGCCCCGCCCCTACTGGCGATTCTCGTTTTTGCACCAACAGGGTGATGTCCCTGTTGGTGTCGCCGTGCAGCGGACGGTTCCGTCCGCTGACTGCGTGGCACCGGACGCGGTTCCATACACTCATGGGCAAAATGCCCCACTTTCGCGCATCTATTGCAGCGAATGTTCTTCTTAAATTTCGGTTGCTTCGTGTTCGAAGCAACCGCAACCGATATGTCCATCGGATCTGGACCTTCACCGCTCATGCTCTGGCGCGGGTGGCTGTTTCTTGAGACGAAGTGTGAGCTTCGTCTGCCCGACTGCTGATTGTTGACATGCCGTTGCGGCATGTCAAAAGCGAAGGGCTGTTGATCCCTTCGGCTGTACCCAGCATGCGATGACGCTGATCGCATGCTGAACTCCTCACGGATGATAATATCAATGGCATCCCTCAGAGTATCTGGCGGGTGCCGATAGAGACTCTGTTTGACGGGACCATCATTGAGTCCCTTCATGAAGCCAGTGACCTGCATAGCAGGGGGCACCGGCTCATACACAATATTTGACAGCAAATATTGCGTCTTCTGAGCGTAAGCTTGAAGGTCAAGCTTACCTTGACGGAGTTCCATAAACTCCTGCCGACTACTTAGCTCCATTTCTGGAGCTTCAAAGTTGATCTTATGCTCAGCTTTAAATTCCTTATAAGTAAGGAACGCAGAGTCATCAGTGGCTCTGCGACTCATCGCCCATGACCTGGCTCTGCCGCCTAGACATGTTGTGGCGAAGTACGCCTGTTGACGTTCGTCAACAATATTTTGCGCAGAGATGGCATCTTACACCTCTGCGAACCATCTACGAAGGGGCTCGCCCCCTTCGCCGGTAAAGGGCGGTACTCGCGCCTTTATTACTTCAACGCTATGCGTTGCAGGTGCAGTTGCGGTACGCGCTGCCTCTGGCGCGGGCCGTTCTGACTTTTCTAGGTGGTTTAGGCTAAAGCGGTTCACCACCTGTACCAATTCCTCTGGAGACTTACTCTTGAGAAAGGTAATGATGTCGGTCCCCATAGACCGAATCATTTCCGCCGTCGCGTCTTTACTACGCGACGAGAAGTGAGGGAAGTGTTTATTCACCTCTTCCAGCGTTCTTTCTCGCTCGGCAGACGACATGTCTCGCGACATGATGCCGAGCGGCTCTTAATCTTCGCTCCGCTAGTTAACTAGCAGAACGGAACTGTGGTCGTTAAGACGGACCACAAAGTGCTACCAGGTGTAACAGGACTGATCCTGTTACAGGATTACACTGTATTTTGCGAGGAAGCGCGCAATACAATTAGGGCAGGATTAGTTGGTAACAACTAATCCTATAATAAAAGTAAATATATTAATATTAATTATGTTCTAGAACGCAAAATAAGAGTGTTTATTTAATGGGTGGCTTAGAGACTAATAGTATAGTAACTAACTAATTAATATAATAATATCAAGTCTTTAACTAACTGTACTATTAGTTAACCTGCAAGATTCGGTATTTATATCGAATCGACTTTTCCTTCATGGATTATAATAACTTATAATCTTTTATTTAAATTTCAGACAACGCGTCTGAAATTAAACTGTGATATTCTAACTTGAATATCTATTATGTAATGGCGCCACATTACATTTGTCATGAACGGGATAATTCCGTTCCGCAGCTTTAATCTGACTCGACTGAAACGCAATTACGCGTTCCCTCCCTGCATCGTCTGCTTGTAACAAAGCACATCCGATTGCGAAATCGGAGGCGTCGCAGACGACACTAAATGGTTTCCCAGAATCTGGGAGAGCAAGAATGGGAGCTTTTAACAAGCTCCCCTTTACCGCTTCAAAAGCGTTTTGGTGTTTGGTTTCCCAACACCAATCAACATCCTTCTTTAGAAGGTCGGTTAATGGCTTCACCATTTCCGCGTAGTTGTCGTTGTACTTGTGGAGATCGTTGGCTAATCCAAGCCACTTCCGTAAATCTCTAAGATTTACAGGCGCAGACCACTCCACAATGGCTTTCACCTTCGCGGGATCCGCCCGCACTCCATCCTTACCGATGAAGCCTCCGAGGAAAGGAATTTCCTCAGCACCAAATATACATTTGGATGCGTTCCCATATAACTTATGCTCTCGCATACATTCGAGCACAGCTCGAAGGTGTATAAGGTGCGTCTGAACATCAGAAGAGTCGCCTTCCGCACGACTATGAACGAATATATCGTCGAAGTACGTCTGAGCGTACTTCCTATGAGGGCGGAAGAGTTGAGTCACCAAGCGATTGAAAGTCGCTGGTGCATTTGAAAGCCCTTGTGGCATAACAAGCCACTCCCACAGCATGCCGCTAGGCGTTCTGACCGCTGTAAGCGGAATATCGGATGATCGCATGAGCACCTGATAATACCCGTCCACCAGATCTAAGGCACTGTATACAGTACAGCCCGCCATATTGTTCTGGAGGACATCATTCCGAGGAATCGGAGTTTGAATGGGAACAGTAGCTGCATTAAGCTTGTTGTACTCATGCACAATGCGCTACTTTCCGTTTGGTTTACAAAAAGGTGGGAGATGAGTGGGGAGAGTTGCTCTCCCGTACCATACCTGCCTCTTCTTTCCCCTTGATGAATGCGTCAATGACGTCGCATTGTTCCTTGGGGAGAGGCCACTGCCTAGTGACGCATATTTGGTTCCAGGAACCAAATCAATTTCATGTCGGACTCCCCGATCCGGTGGTAACCCCATCGGCGGGTTGTCACTAATGACATCTCCAAATTCCTTTAATAAGGAATGGTAAGGGTCCTCAGGATCCGCGAGGATCTTGAGGCCGCTTCGGGTATTTAATGCCTGTTTGGTTTTCACCAAAACCGACTCGTCCATCGTGGATGAGGAGTTCAACTCCTCTTCCGGACGTAATACGACAACCTCGTCGATTTCATCTGCTTTCAAAGCAGTCTCAAACTCGTTGAAGGACATATCCTCCAACGACAACAGTTCGCCTACCCCAGGCAACCGTTCCAGGCTTACGCCTGCTGTGACAATACCTGTCACACTATTCAGCATCCGATAGGACTGCTGACTACTG
>JAPDHQ010003879.1:8781-34101 GCA_026184515.1 Peronosclerospora sorghi | reverse complement strand
ATCGCTGATAAGATCGGTGGTCGATTGGTACGCCAGGTTTTGCCACTCGACATACCGCCTCGACCCAATCGAGACGAACCCCATCTTCCTTGGTACATTCCCTTCTTCTAACCACATGCCGACAATAGTGTTATTGTCCAGTGTCAGCGGCTTGTCACCGATATTGGTAACACGGACAAAATCACGTCGACTAGCACTCTTTACGAAGGTCAAGACCCACCGATCGCCCCTGGTCAGCCATAACTTTCTCGAACGAAAACCTTTCTCGACCGGGGTATCGGCAGACCGACCGACTGGGATAGTGAGGTCTTGGTACCACCGGACCAGATCGGTATACGAACCATACAGAGATCTTCGACCAGCCAACTGGACCTGGACCTCATCCGGGAGTGTAAGCACTCCATGTGACAGGTCTAGGCAAATACCAGCTGGGACCATGAAATCCGTACCTAGTAAAGCGTCTTGACCAGCCAACTTGCCAACCCAAGCGCTGAAAAAGTAGACCAGCGATCCCGACAAAGTAATTTTCACACGCGTTCTTCCTTCGGTCATATAAGAGTTTTCACCGATCCCGACGCATTCTTGTCTCTGGATATCGTCAATACAACATCCGACCTTACGAGCAAAGGCGGAGTCGATTATCGAGACTTCAGCTCCAGAGTCGAACAACATCGTCGCTTTCTGGTTATTAATCTTTCCACAGGCTTTCACCTGCTTGAACCATTTATCAGGCGCGTGATACTTCCAGTATCCGCGGGATTATCCAGGAAGCAAGTCCAACTGCATAACCACCTCGGTCCGGGAGTACTCATCGGTTGTATCCGGTGCGTATACGCACGGTGCCACTAGCGCACAGAGGAAGACTTTCCTTAAAGCGGCGTTTGCCGCTACTTAGCCGATACGCCCTTATTAAGGGCTTAGTAGGAGAGAGCTCTCCTACTCGGGGTCAAGATTCCCGGGTTAGTTTAATGTAGCCTTTGCTAGTGCCTTAACGGCAAGGCTCCCTTACAAAGGGTGTAGCTAAGGGGAGGGACCCCCTTACGCTACGGCACTCACTACACGCACGACCGGTCGAGGTCGTGCGTCTGTAAGAAAGAGTGAAATGTAAACTGAATATATTTAATATGTAATTATTTAAACTAATATAAACTATATGTAATACTAAGTAGAATATTCCTAATTCGTACCTAGCTAAAATGTAGTGTACACACCTGTGTACTGACACGTGGATGGCTGACACACCACCACACCAAGGGCCCATGCCCTGATTGGTTAAAATAACCAAAGGTTCGAAACCTTTCAACCCGGCCAATACTGACCTCAACCGTGGTGTACTCATGTACACCAACACTCAGTGTTACCCGAATGTAACCCCGTTACATCCTCCCCCATCAAGACTATTGCTTACGCAATAAATAAAATTTTGTTGGAGAACTCCAACGCCAGTTTCCCTGGCCATCCATATGTACACCTCCAGTGGTGCTATGGCGTCTCCTCTAGAAGAGGTAGACTACTCCGAAAACTCGGAAGTGCATGCCTTTAGGGATACCTCCCCAATGGAGAGCCGCTCCGACAGCGCTGAACGGCGTTGTCGGCAGCCTAATCCCTTCCCCACACGTGAGGAAAATTCACTAACCAGTGCGGCACCCCTGCCTGTATCGGATGATACGTCCGAATCGCCAAAGGCGATCATCACTAATGAGATGGACGCAGCTGAAGACTCCCAACTTGCCGCACAGGCACTAAGGGCTGCGTTACGCGCCCCCAAACGCCTGCCAGGACGGCTTATAATTTTGATGGTCCTCGTGACCTTCCAAGATGGGACATGCGTTTGGTAAGGACCAGTTTAGCGTCCTATACCCCTGGACCCGCGGCTGAACAGCCGTATCAACGCGAACGCCGTGAGAAACTCCGGCAACAACTGCTTACACAAAAGCAGTTCACTAGCGTCTCGTACCGAGAGCGCTTAAACAGGCAGGCACAAGGTGCCCCTGTTGAGAATCTCCGCGAGGTTCCTTTCGTTCTTTCTCTGGGAGAAAGTGTCGATGACGCAGAGAAGAAGTTCCGCGCTTGGGCGGAAGTGGAGAAGCTTCTCCCCAGCTTCGATGAGCTGCATGACAGCTATTCCCGTCGAGACATTTGGGTGGAGAGGGTGTTGCGCCTTACATTTGCCAAAGCTAAGGCGATGGAGCAACTACGTGCTCCGTATCGCACTCGCTACGCCAGCGCCCCTGTCTCCACCATGGTGTTCGGAGACAGTGTGGTCGCCACATCTGCCTCCGGCAAACTCCCACTTACTGGGAGTGAAGGGGCTTCTCATGCCCCTCTGGTCGTTGACCTACATCGGGATTCTCCCGCTCGAAAGCGTCAACGACGTCGTGGCAATCCTGCCGTAGGGGAGTCTCGAACTCCCACAAACTCTGTGAGTGTGGATAACCTTTCCACTTCACCAGATACTGGGTTTGACCCGGATGATGGCGCCGCGCCATCAGCCGCTCCACATGAAAGTGTGGAGTACTCTCCGCATCGAGCATTGGAGGAGGAGGTCGCGCAATTGCGACGTGAGATTCGCGCGCGCTGTGATCAACACAGCCTTCGCATCCATGATCTCCACGAGGGGATCCGCGATGAGCGGGATGCCACTGATAGCTTCGAGAGGCGGATCGCCTTTCTCGAGACGACCGTTGCGGAGCTTCGTGGTCGCATTTTAGCCCTTTCGGGCTTCCTTCGCCCTGCGGTGCCTTACGTCTATCCGCCTTTCCACCCTCCTCCAGGAGGGGCCCCGCCTCCGGGTCCTGGTATGGCTTAAGCATACCGACATAAAAGGTTGGATGCGTACGCATCGCCTTCGGGATGTCTAAGGTGTACGACAAGCCCTTTCGGGATAACACCTTAAAGGGACCCACAAACCTGGGGCGCAGTTTATTGCGCAACACATTTGAAACTGCATGTGTAGGAAGATTTTTAGCGTTTAATAAAACACTTTCTCCTACTCTGTATACCTTTTTGTTACGCCGCCCCTTTCGGTCAGCTTGCTCCTTCTGCTTGTCTTGGCTTTCCGCCATGACATCGCAGACGTGTCGTAAGACACTAAGGCGCGTCGATAAAAACTTATCGATGTGCTTTCGCACAGATACAGGGCTGACATCGGGGAAACCTCCCCCCTCAAGCCCTGGGCCACACACACGTGGCGTTAACGGAACCCTCGGATTCACTAATCCGTTCACGTAAAACGGGGTAAACCCCGTAGATGCATGTACCGAATTGTTGATAGCAAATTCAACCATCAGAAGCGTCTCACTCCAACTCTTTGGAGAATCCGGACATAAACTCCGGAGAATATCCTCCACAAAGCGATTAACGCGTTCCGTCTGACCGTCCGTCTGCGGATGGTCCGCTTTGGACATGAGGAGCTTGGTGCCTAGCACCTTAAACAACGCTCCCCAGAATTGTCCCGTAAAACGGGGATCCCGATCCGACACAACGGAATCGGGTAGACCATGCTGTCGAAAGACACGGTCTAGGAACACTTTTTCTGTTCCTTGTCCATCTATGGACTCTGGCACCGCCGCCAGGTGAGCCATCTTGCTCAAACGGTCTACAAAGACCAATATGCCGGTGTTCCCGGCCTTATCCTTCGGGAACCGAAGATAAAATCCATGCTAATGGATTTCCAACACTCCGTTGGAAACGATAAGCTCGCCAAAGGCGCAGCTGAACTTGCAGAGGGTTTAACCGTCTGACACGTATCACAGTTGCGTATATACGCACCGACCCACTTATACATATTGGGCCACCAATATAGAGCGCTTAAAGCGCTGTAGGTCTTATCCCGACCTAAATGACCCCCGGTAGGGGCGTCATGTGCCTCAAAGAGGACTCTATACTTCAGTTCCTCATCATGAGGAACTACCACCCGCGGAGAGTCCTCCGCGCTCGTGCTATAAAATAGCAGACCGTCACAGTACCTGTAACGGTGTAAACGAGCTCTATCGACTTGACAGGGTTGGCTCAGACGAGCCAAGACCCTTTTCACCTAACGCGCGGATAAGCGCCGTACATTGTGGGTCTTTCTCATACGACTGGCGTATGAGATCCACCACAGACGTGGTGACGAATGTCGCGTGAGCGAGCTCGTAATCGGGACGACGCGAAAACGAGTCTGCAAGCACGTTCTGCTTTCCAGGTTTATACTTAACCTCAAAGTTGTACTCCGCAAAGAAGGAGAGACAACGGGCCATCCGTTGCGAGAGATGAGGCGACTTTGTCGCTGTCCGTAAGGACGCGTGGTCCGTATAAACCAAGAACGTCTTTGAGCCGAGTAGGTGAACCCTAAATTTGACAAGAGCATACTTCATTGCAAGTAGCTCCTTGTCATGAACGGGATAATTCCGTTCTGCAGCTTTAAGCTGCCTCGCCTCAAACGCAATTACGCGTTCCCTTCCTGCATCGTCTGCTTGTAACAAAGCACATCCGATTGCGAAATCGGAGGCGTCGCAAACGACACTAAATGGTTTCCCAGAGTCTGGGAGAGAAAGAACGGGAGCTTTTAACAAGCTCCCCTTAACCGCTTCAAAAGCGTTTTGGTGTTCAGTTTCCCAACACCAATCAACATCCTTCTTAAGAAGTTCGGTCAATGGCTTCGCCATTTCAGCGTAGTTCTCGCTGTATTTGTGGAGATAGCTGGCTAATCTAAGCCACTTCCGTAAATCTCTAAGATTTACAGGCGAAGGCCACTCCACAATGGCTTTCACCTTCGCGGGATCCGCCCGCACTCCATCCTTACCGATGAAGCATCCGAGGAAAGGAATTTCCTCAGCACCAAATATACATTTGGATGCGTTCGCATATAACTTATGATCTCGCATACACTCGAGCACTGCTCGAAGGTGTATCAGATGCGTCTGAGCATCAGACGAGTCGCCTTCCGCACGTACTTCCTATGAGGGCGGAAGAGTTGAGTCACCAAGCGATTGAAAGTCGCTGGTGCATTTGAAAGCCCTTGTGGCATAACAAGCCACTCCCATAGCATGCCACTAGGCGTGCTAACCGCTGTCAGCGGAATATCGGACGCTCGCATGAGCACCTGATAATACCCGTCCACCAGATCTAAGGCACTGTACACCGTACAGCCCGCCATATTGTTCTGGAGGACATCCTTCCGAGGAATAGGAGTCTGCATGGGTACGGTAGCTGCATTCAGCTTGTTATAAGCATGGACAATGCGCCACTTTCCGTTCGGTTTACGAACACAAAAAGTGGGAGATGAGTGGGGATACTTACTCTCCCGTACCATCCCTGCCTCTTCTTTCCCCTTGAAGAATGCGTCGATGACGTCGCATTGTTCCTTGGGGAGAGGCCACTGCCTAGTGACGCAGTATTTGGTTCCGGGAACCAAATCAATTTCATGTCGTACTCCCCGATCCGGTGGTAACCCCATCGGCGGGTTGTCACTAATGACATCTCCAAATTCCTTTAATAAGGAATGGTAAGGGTCCTCAGGATCCGCGAGGATCTTGAGGCCGCTTCGAGCATTTAATGTCTGTTTGGTTTTCACCAAAACTGACTCGTCCATCGTGGATGAGGAGTTCAACTCCTCTTCCGGACGCAACACGACGACCTCGTCGATTTCATCTGCTTTCAAAGCAGTCTCAAACTCGTTGAAGGACATCTCCTCCAACGACAACAGTTCGCCTACCCCAGGCAACCGTTCCAGGCTTACGCCTTCTGTGACAACACCTGTCACACTATTCAGCATCCTGTAGGACTGCTTACTACTGCCCTCGGGACTCATCCCGAGACCCAGATGGGGGGAGTCAATTGCCCCATCTACTGGAAGCGCCACGCGCCTATCCACAGAGGTATCTACCTCTACCACCGGTGACTCGCGGGTCTCGCCTATAACGGCGTAATTGAAATCATTTCCGACGTGCGAAAGAGACGAACTTCGGGTCTCTTCGCTTGGAAGCGCCTCGCGCTTAACCACATGGGTCTATACCCCTACCACTGGAGTCGCAACTTGTTCGCCTGACACGGCGTGGTCGGAATCAATTCCGACCTGTAGAAGAGACGAACTTCGGGTCTCTTCTCTAAGCGCCTCACGCTTACCCTCAGAGGATTCCACCTCTATCACTGGCGACTCACCAGTCTCGCCTACATCGGCGCGGGGATTAACCACCGAATCCGCCTCGTTAAGGAGCTCTTCCTTAACGCCATTGGGAATGATCGTTTCAGACATCCCAATCTCTGGCATCTCACGCCAGAATCGCTTTTGCGATCGAGCAAAGGTGGGTTCATGACTCGCCAATGCTTTACCCGACCGCGGGTGCGTTGAGCCAATGGACTTAGACTTCCAGTCTATCCATGGCTCGTGGCGTTCCAGCCACTTCATGCCCAGAATGAGGTCATACCTCGAGTCCAAATCCAGTACTAGGCAACGTTCTAAACTGTCGAAGTCTGCAAGCTTCATCTTAAGGTCAATCGAGACCTTGGGTACAGAAACCTGTACGCCCGTCGCAAGACGGACCGTGACAACGTCACGAGAACGTGCCTCTAGGGCCTCGGCATACAGCCGACTCTTCACAACAGAAGCCCGTCTGACATAATTGTCAGACGCTCCAGAGTCTATCAAGACTCTCCAAGGCTTATCAAAGCCTTTCACGTCCGCAACGACTACCAGCAAACCTGGCTGGTACACCAACTCGGTGCTAGAAAGCACCGCTTCCCTCGGGGATTTGTGCTGTCGTCCCCTACCCTGGGGCTTAACAGCACTGAGGGGTCACCCAGTAGGGCGCCCCGCACCTACTGGGAGCCGTCGTTTCCCGACGGCTTGGACAAGGGCTTTTTCCCCACCCTTGGTCCCTTGTAGCGAATGTCTCGCCGGGGATTTTTTGGACATCTGTTCCTCAGATGATCCATGCTCCCACCCAGGAAGCATCTCAGCGGCCCACGCCGCTGCAACATACCCAAGAGCTCTGCCTCGAAGCTCTGTGAAAAAGAGTCAGTGTGACTCTTAGCGGGAGGTTTCTCCTCCGCTTCGACCTGACTCAGTTCCATGGGTTCGGGACCCACCTTAGAGTAACGGAAGTTCCTCTCGACGTTGAACGCTATCTTGAATGCCTCTTCCAAGGATTCGGGTCGGCATCGGAACAATTCCGAACGTGCTGGCTCTTCTCTCAGGCCTCCCATGAAGACGGGGATGGACACATCGTCCGAATACGCTTTCGCGTACATCCCTGCCAACAGGGTCTTAAGCTCCTGGATATAAACCTCCAGGTCCTTAGTGCCTTGAAGGCACCTCCGCAACGCCAGTTGATTATTGAAAACCAGATCAGGCGTTGCGTACATGTCCATAAGCTTCTGCTTAAGGACCTTCCATGTTGGAAACACGTCCTTGACTGATTCCGAGCATGTAAAAGTCCATGTACGGGCTGTGCCCGTAAGATGGGTCAATGCAAGTCCCACTTGCAAGTGATCAGCGGTCATGTTCGCTGTGGCGAAGGACGTTTCGACCTCTCGCAACTAAACATAAAGGTTGCCACCCTTCTCTCCGGTGAACTCCTTTATCTTAAACGATAATGGAGGGCGCACCCCCGTGGAATGACCTCCACCGCAACTCGCCTCATGAGCGATGAGGGCATTCACCCTTGCCTTTACGGCCTCAAGGCCCTGCTCTACTAGGAGCTTCATACCTTCTTCCCCCGTTCAGGGTAACAGCCTTTTAAAGGCTTCCTGATGGACGAGGGTCAAACTATCCCAATCGTCCTGATTCATCCTTTGAAGAGGATGCCTAGTCTACCAAAACAGGTGTTGGATTGACTACAAGTGCTACCAGATGTAGCCGGTGCGTATACGCACGGTGCGACTAGCGCACAGAGGAAGACTTTCCTTAAAGCGGCGTTCGCCGCTACTTAGCCGATACGCCCTTATTAAGGGCTTAGTAGGAGAGAGTCTCCTACTCGGGGCCAAGATTCCCGGGTTAGTTTACTGTAGACTTTGCTAGTGACTTAACGGCAAGGCTCCCTTACAAAGGGTGTAGCTAAGGGGAGGGATCCCCTTACGCTACGGCACTCACTACACGCACGACCGGTCGAGGTCGTGCGTCTGTAAGAAAGAGTGAACTGTAAACTGAATATATTTAATATGTAATTATTTAAACTAATATAAACTATATGTAACACTAAGTAGAATATTCCTAATTCGTACCTAGCTAATATGTAGTGTACACACCTGTGTACTGACACGTGGATGGCTGACACACCACCACACCAAGGGCCCATGCCCTGATTGGTTAAAATAACCAAAGGTTCGAAACCTTTCAACCCGGCCAATACTGACCTCAACCGTGGTGTACTCATGTACACCAACACTCAGTGTTACCCGAATGTAACCCCGTTACATCGGTCTTCAGACTGTAGACCGGATGGTCTCGGTCGACGCAATTTGGAATAGAACGTGTATTGTCGGTCTTATCCTCCGTGCCGACATATGCATAGATGTGAACCGTAGAACTCTCGGCTCGATCCAGATTCCAACCTGGCGTGCGTTCTAGTTTAACATCTTTTCCGCGTCCGGCGGTAGCATCCCCGCGTGCTTGTCCGGCACGTACCACTTGCGTATCATGTTAAAAAATTCTTCAATCTTGCAGTGGCCGGCCTCGTGGATCTCTCCACATGACTTTCATACGAAAAGGCAGTGGTCAGTCGGGTGGCCGCGTCTCTCGCACTTCTTTCACACCATCTTCTTCAGCAGTTTGGACCATCATGTTTGCTCGACCCACAGTGGGAGCACTTCTGACGAGGTCTGTCCGGATCGGACTTGCTTCCGTTCCTTCCCTTCCGGTCTACCTGGTCGGACTTCGACCTGGTCTTCGGGGCAGGTCCCGCAACATAGACGTAACGATACTGGTCTTCATCCGATGACTCCTGGCTGGATTGACTTCCACTTTCCCCTTCCGATTCCGTGCTGTCTTCGGCTACGATCGCCTTGACCGCTCGGGTCGGTCTGGTCTAGGGTCTCTTGACCGGATCGGTCTGGGTCTGGGTCTTGGATCGGTAGCGACCTGATCCACCAGCACTCTTCGCCCTCAAGCTACGTGACTGCTGTATCGTCCGTAGAGTCTGTTCAACTTCACCCGCGTCCCTAAGGCGCAGCAGAGTAAACTGGTCCGTTAGTTCTTGATCATCCAGGGTACTAATGTAGTGACCCACATGTTCCAGAGCAGCACCGTTCGGCGGGTTATTCTCTTTAATTCTTATGCCGGCACGAAGTGCAGCCACGTTCAACCGATGCAAATATTCGATCGGTGTCTCTTCGCTCCGCTTCTGCATATGGTGATACTTGCGGGCACTCGAAAATCCGGAGTTACAATATTGCCCTTCAAACTCTGCACATAGCTGGTCCCAGTCAGAACGGACATCCCGACTTAACTGTTGGATCCAGTTGGCAACCGGTCCGTTCACCAAAACCCGGAGAATCAGACACCTTTCACTTTTCGGGGTCTAGTCTCGCAGGAACGCAGACTTGACCCGACCGAACCAAGACCGGGCCTGGTCTTCATCAGTATCCTTGCCAGTGAAGTCCTTGAGGTCGGTCGTCGCAGCCATACGGATGCGCGGAATCGCAGCAGATCCAAAGTCTTAAGCAATAGTGGAGGCTAGGTTAGCCTTGCGTGGCTGGCCAGCGCCCGTACCGTCTGACCCACAGTGGTCGTCAAGACCGCCGACCGACTCCATGTCACAGTCACTTGTCTTACTTGGTCTACGCGGACTGGCCGGTTGCGGCTTGCGCTTCCCTTTGCCGACTTGCTTACCACTTCGAGTGGGCTTTTCCACAGATGTTACCGATTCCATATCACATCTCGGCAAACATTGGCACTTTGCTGGGTAGACCGATCTTGGGCGTGTGGCCGCAGAGGTTGTATAACCCGGTCTTCCATGAAACGCTCCATCATCGTCTCAAACATGGTTTGGACGTTAGCTGGAGTCATGGGCAACGTGTTGATACCCTCCTTTTGCGGAGCTGAGACCTGTGGGGGTCGCCGGAGCCCCGACTGGCAAGCAGCCCTTTGCTGCCGCATGTCCCTTTTTTGTTCAGTCTGGGCATGGTCCACCCCCATGGTCATCCGCTCGACACCAGTCTCCAACTCTGATGAGCTGTTAGAGGCCGGTGGAGACTGATAAACCGATTCGTTATCAGAACCAATGTCGACAAGCGCTGTGGAGGCTTCAGCGACCTTCACTGCTGCGGTGGGAGTTGGGCGGCAAACCGCCCCCACCAGTGGGACCAAATGGTCGTGGAAGGTCGACATCGACGATTTCAGCCTCCAAGTCTAAAATTCAAATAGTTTTTGGACATCGACGGGGTTCTGCATTTTAATGCCAACCTCCGCCAACATCTCCACCAAGTTCTTCACCAACAGTAATGGGCGATCAATCTGGATCGGCTCGGTAGTGGGACCGAGAAGACGGTCGGGGATCTGGAGGCTTAACACCCGAAAGACCACGTCAAAACGAACAAATCGTTTCAGCTCAAAAATGTAGTACATCTTGTTTAGGTCTTCTTCAGTGATGCCTCCATCTCCGACCTGCGACTTTTCTTCGAGGTCGTCCTCTCCGGCCGGCATTCCCAACCCTTTCTTGGGAATCATGGGTAGCTTGGGGACCTTGGGGAGGCTGGTATGATCGTTCTGATCAGCCTCCAAGTATTTTTCGTCTTTTAATTTTCCATCAACTTTTTATGCACATACATAGGATCAGGACCAAGGTCCTGATCCTTTCCGGGACTATAGCAAGACTTGCTATAGTCCCGATCGGCTCCGGTGGGAGCCTTTTGGGGAGTAAAAAAATTATTAATCCCGATCTGGTCCTCCACCAGGCCAGACCGGACATCGCCATCTTTATCGAGAACGAAGACGTAAGGTGATAGCTTTTCCTTACGCCCTCTCCAGAACGATTCCAAATTCAAATCTTCAAATTCAATCTTTGATGACACCTCGCGGTGATATCCACGATCACCAAGTGATCCGGGCACGCGCACCATTGTGGTGGAGTCAAGTTCGAAATCGAATACATTTGTATCGACAACCTGACCACCACCATCGTGCCCAGCCTTCCAACTTACGGGGGGGTACCCCGCGGACCTCCATTCGAAATCTGGTCCGATCGTCCGCTGCTGGCAGACGACCGGTCATCATCCAAAGACACTTGGTCCAATTCACTTAAGTTCATCTCACCTTGTGTACCCGATGGAATGTGCTAGTTACACACTCGGTGGATCGGGATCGCAGATCGATCTGATTCGGTCTTGAATATGAGACCGTGCTGGCTAGGTGTACCTAGGGCGGAACTCTTCACCCCAGGTACGTACAGACCAGAAACACTTCCGAAAGATAGATTCCAATAGGTAGATCGTCCAAACGATCTAGACACGACCAATACGAAATAATAGAGGGTAGACCAATCAACCGGTCTAGCCCCTGACCAATATGAGAGAAGACCAAAACCGGTCTAAACTCCAACCAATGTTAAAATGAGCCAATATGTCCACGTGAAGACCCAATATTCCCGTGAACTCCACAAACGATATCTCCACGTAAAGACCAATCCAGTGAATAGCACGTTCCAAACATACTTGACTTAAAGTGTCGAGATCGCCAAATCGTACTCCCGTCGAGGGACTTCCGGTGGCCAAAGTGCGCGTGCGGCGCGTCCAGACCGGGTATAATAGGAGAGAGGGGATAATTCAACCCTCTGCCCCCAAACACTCCGCGGCGGGCGGAGGCGACTAATGTACGTAAAAAGAAAGCGGCGACCCCTTGCTGTGGTATAGACCAAGACCAAAGGACTTCTACTTAGAAAAACCCTGCAACCAAAAGACTTCTACTTTTTTAGGCAAATCCACAACCAAAAACCCTCTATCCGGAAAATCCACAACTAACCAATAATACTACCTCCCTATGGTCCCTAATGTACCCACACAAAATTATGTAAAATACCCAATGTCAGGTGACTCACCCAAGACCAGCGTTCTTGATACTCCTTGAATTTGATAGGCTAAAAAGCCCCCCTTGTTTAGACCAATCCGAAATTCGACCAACTGCCTTGACCCAAAGTGACCAAATTTTTGGTACACTTCACCACACGTATAGTGAATTCAAATATACCAAATCGTCTCGTGTCTGTATCTTGACAACAAATTACAGCTATGTTGCGAGAGTGACACCCTTTGAGAGATTGTTTAACGTCCGACGAATTGAATGCAATTAGATGTTTATCCAATGCAAAGTTTATTGAGAAGTGATTAGCTAGCCTAAAATGTATATGCATGAGCTTTTGCTGGTATACTATACCGCTAACAGCTGTTGTGTTACCTACATATCTTATCAGTACAAAAATAGGCAGTACTCAGAACCGAGTACAGCTGCCTTATTTTTAGAACCTAAAAGATAAGAAATACAGATTGCTAACTAAAAACAAATGGTCCTACCCAATTATAATAATTAAGTATACAGACTATTTTTAACACCCCTCCTCAATGTGTATTTCGAAAATCACACATGTTGAAGGCAGAGCGCGGCGCGTAGCTCTTCGAACCTTGATGCAGGCAGTGCCTTGGTAAGTCCATCAGCAAGCATATCATGAGTCAAAACGTAGGTAGCTTCGATAAGTCCATCCGATAACTTTGAAACAATAAACTTGACTCGAATGTCAACATGCTTCATCTTGGTACTTGTTTGGTCGCCCTTGAAAATCTTGATTGCTGCTTGATTGTCCATACAAAGTTGCATGGGCAGCTTCATATTGCCTTGAACTTCTTCTATGAGCTCCTTGAATACCAAAAGCATCACTACGTTCGTCGAAGCCGCATAAAGTTCCGCTTCTATAGTCGATAACGAGACGGCACCTTGTTTCGTGCAAAGCCAAGCCACCAAAACGCCATCCAAAAATATGAGTCCACCGGAGGTTGACTTCCTGTCGCTCTTGGAACCTCCGTAATCCGCTTTGCTATACGCCTTGATAGTCAACTCGTGCTCGCCACCTCACCACGCCCCATAAAAAACTAAATATATTTGGTACCTTTGAGGTAACGCAAAATCTTCTTGGCAAGCTGCCAGTCAGCGTTGGTGGGGGCATGAGTACGTCGGGTCGCCTTATGAACGGCGTATACAATGTCGGGTCTAGTGCAGCGAGCGATCCAACGCAAGCTGCCGACCAAAGACTGGAAATCCTTGATAGTCGTCGAACCATTACTATTGAGGGGTTCACTTGGTTGAAGCGAAAAATCCTCAAAGTCAGTGCCAATCGGGGTTCGAACTGCGTTTGAATCTTGCATCTTGAAGTCCTTAATGATCGCATCGATGGTTACCTCTTGATCCAGCTTGTATCCTGAGTTGATGTCAAAAACCACTCGCATTCCTAGAAATTTTGATACCATGCCGAGATTCTTGATCTCGAGGCACTTCATGTCTTCAATGAATTGCTCCACGAGCTCCTCCTTTGTACCAGTTACTAGTAGGTCATCAACATAGATGCCTACTATAACGGTTTTACCATCCAAGTGCTTGACGTATAAACACATGTCCGTCAAGCACTGCGTAAAATCCAGATCCAGTAATTTTTTCAAGGATCCGTTTATTCCATAGTCGTCCTGTCTGTTTCAGACCGTAAATCGCCTTCCCGAGCTTGAATACTTTTTCGACTTGATCATCTTGAGTGCATGCACCGGTTTTTAGATGCATACCTTGGGGGATGAACAGAAAAATATCATGTTCATTTTCCTCAGCCTTAACATAGGCTTTTGGAATATCCCCTTGTCTTGCAGGCACCTGCCATTTGGTCGCCAATGACAGAACTAACTTGACCGTATTCATATCGATAACGGCTTCAAACGTTAAGGTATAATCGATACCGAATCGTTGCTCGTTGCCACATGCAACGAGTCTAGCCTTAAACCGTTCGATTACACCGTCTTAAACACCCACTTGGTATGAAGAGGCCGGCAATCTTGTGGCTTGTTGACGACGCTACAAACTTCATTTCGTTCCAGAGCGTTAAGCTCCTCCTAAACAGCAATCGTCCACTTGTTCTTGTTCTCCGACTTCATTGCTTGAGTAAAACTCTTTGGGTCCATTTCACTAACGAAATGTATGGACCCGGCATCTTCAACTGCACTTGGAGTTTCAGTTGTAACTTCGTCAGCAGTAGTCGGATCTTCAAGCTTGGACTTGGAAACACTTTGTGTGACGCAGCGCTCGCGTTGCCAACGTTTTTTGTTGCGAGCCTTCATCTTCTTGGGGGTCGGAGAGGTAGTCGTTTCACCCTCATGATTGTCGATCTTCCACCATACTTTGTTGAAGTGTACGGTTTTGGTCGGGGGTCAAGGTTTCAACATTTTTGATGTGTTGAGTCACACCTTGCGTTCACCCTTTAGGTAAAACTTAAACCCCTTGACCTCTTCGCTTTTCCCAACCACAAACGCAACCTGGGCACGATGTGCTAGTGAATCCTTTCCAGAATTTATATATACTGTGCAAATCGAACCGAAAGCAACGATTTCACCGAGGTTCGGTTGTTTGTTTGACAGCACCTCCAAATGTGATTGAAGGCAAGAATTTGAATTGCTTGGGCTGCGGTTCAATATATACGCAGCGTATTGAACCGCATAGCCCCAAAAAGTGAGAGGTAATCCACTTGCGAAAAGCATGCACCTAGCCATGTTCATGACTGTTTGGTGCATGCGTTCTGCTTTGTCGTTGCTAGACTGGTTGTTGGCCTCAATGATTTGGCGTTCAACACCAGTCTGCATGCAGAAACCATTGAGATTTTTGAACTCTTACCCTCCATCGGTACGTAAAATCCGAACCTTGAAGTTAAACTGCCTTTCAAAAAATGCCATAAAGTGTTCAAACTTTTTTGGCTGCAACATCTTTCGTTTTTGCAAGAAAAACGCGCACATAGTTAGACTTATGATCAACAAAGGTTGATCATATATCTGTTGCGGAGGCGGTCTTTCGGGGTGATTGGACCTTTTAGGTCTGAACGTATGACACCACCGATACGATCAATCGGTGAATTGGTGCCACTGTCCTTGACAGACCTCGGATTTTTTTGTTTGCTTGCCCTGAGCACAGGTCAAACAATTCATCCGTTTATGGTCGGTCAACACAATCCCACTCGACCCATCCTTGGCCAAACGTTATATGGCATCGTAATTCAGATGTCCGAGTCGTGCATGAAAATGCATTAATGACCCTTTTTGGACATCTGTTTTGCCGGGTCAAATCGGTGTCATTTTCATCGATGATGGTCATCACGGCAGGAAAATGAGTTTCATTGTCGACGATGACTGAAACGTTTACCGTTAAGACCTTGTTGGTCTTTTGGATGTCGAAAATTTGAGATTGGGTGGACTTGTGTAATAACACACGGTTGCCTTTGACGTAGGCCATCTCGCACCCTTTCTCCCCAAAAGACCATACGACAAGATGTTCTTGGCGATATTCTCCACGTAAAATACGTTCTCCACACGAACGGTCTTTGGTTTACCACTGGCATGGACTTTCAACAAGATCCAGCCTTTATATGTAATTTCCAGCTGTTTCCATCATCCTGGAAACACGTGCCATCAACTGGCTCGGCATCTCGCAGATACTTGCGCTGATTAACCAAGTGCATACTAGCACCGGAATCGAGTATCCAAGTGTTTTCAACCGATTTCGGTGCAAAACTCGAAAAAGCGAGCGAGAAATCCACTTTTTTGTCTGGCTTATTAGGTGTAATGGGGTGCCATTACATAATTGATATTCAAGTTAGAATATCACAGTTTAATTTCAGACGCGTTGTCTGAAATTTAAATAAGAGATTATAAGTTATTATAATCTAAGAAGGAAAAGTCGATTCGGTATAAATACCGAATCTTGCAGGTTAACTAATAGTACAGTTAGTTAAAGACTTGATATTATTATATTAATTAGTTAGTTACTATACTATTATCCTCTAGACCACCCATTAAATAAACACTCTTAATTTTGCGTTCTAGAACATAAGTGAATATTAATATATTTACTTTTATTATAGGATTAGTTGTTACCAACTAATCCTGCCTTAATTGTATTGCGCGCTTCCTCGCAAAATACAGTGTAAGCCTGTAACAGGATCAGTCCTGTTACACCTGGTAGCACTTTGGGGTCCGTCTTAACGACCACAGTTCCGTTCTGCTAGTTAACTAGAGGAGCGAAGATTAAGAGCCGCTCGGCATCATGTCGCGAGACATGTCGGCTTCCGAGCGAGAAATAACGCTGGAAGAGGTGAATAAACACTTCCCTCACTTCTCGTCGCGTAGTAAAGACGCGAAGGCGGAAATGATTCGGTCTATGGGGGGTCGACATCATTACCTTCCTCAAAAGTAAGTCTCCAGAGGAAGTGGTACAGGTGGTGAACCGCTTTAGGCTAAACCACCTAGAAAAGTCAGAACGGCCCGCGCCAGAGGCAGCGCGGACCGCAACTGCACCTGCAACGCATAGCGTTGAAGTAGTAAAGGCGCGAGTACCGCCCTTTACCGGCGAAGGGGGCGAGCCTCTTCGTAGATGGTTCGCAGAGGTGGAAGATGCCATCTCTGCGCAACATATTGTTGACGAACGTCAACAGGCGTACTTCGCCACAACATGTCTAGGCGGCAGAGCCAGGGCATGGGCGATGAGTCGCAGAGCCACTGATGACTCTGCGTTCCTTACTTATAAGGAATTTAAAGCTGAGCTAAAGCTCAACTTTAAAGCTCCAGAAATGGAGCTAAGTAGTCCGCAGGAGTTTATGGAGCTCCGGCAAGGTAAGCTTGACCTTCAAGCTTACGCTCAGAAGACGCAATCTCTGCTGTCAAATATTGCGTATGAGCCGGTGCCCCCTGCTATGCAGGTCACTGGCTTCATGAAGGGACTCAATGATGGTCCCGTCAAACATAGTCTCTATCGGCACCCGCCAGATACTCTGAGGGATGCCATTGATATGAGCATCCGTGAGGAGTTCAGCATGCGATCAGCTTCATCGCATGCTGGGTACAGCCGAAGGGCTCAACAGCCCTTCGCTGTTGATATGCCGCAACGGCATGTCAACAATCAGCAGTCAGGCAGACGAAGCTCACACTTCGTATCAAGAAACAGCCACCCGCGCCAGAGCATGGGCGGTGGAGGTCCAGAGCCGATGGACCTATCGGTTGCGGTTGCTTCGTGTTCGAAGCAACCGAAATTTAAGAAGAATATTCGCTGCAATAGATGCGCGAAAATGGGACACACGAGAGGAAAATGCACTAACCAGTGCGGCACCCCTGCCCGTATCGGATGATACATCCGAATCGCCTAAGGCGATCATCACTAATGAGCTGGACGCAGCTCAAGACTCCCAACTTGCCGCCCATGAGTGTATGGCACCGCATCCGGTGCCACGCAGTCAGCGGACGGAACCGTCCGCTGCACGGCGACACCAACAGGGACATCACCCTGTTGGTGCAAAAAACGAGAATCGCCAGTAGGTGCGGGGCGCCCTACTAGGAATGTTATCCCACATGCCGACATAGGGCATGTGAGGGTTATAACCCCATACGGGACTATGTCCTGTCAACAGGTGCAGGGTGATGGAAAGCCTCTTATCACCCTGGAGGTTAAGCCGCACGGGAGCGATGTCCCCATGCGAGCTTTGTTTGACACAGGAGCGTCAAAAAATTTCGTTAGAACTCAGAGTCTAACGCTGTTGAGCTTCGTGGAGGTAGAAACCCCACGAAGTATGTTGTCAGTCCGGTTAGCAACAGGTGCAACCGTGACTATTCCAAAGCGTGTGATTAAAACACGCTTCGAGTTGAATGAACTGTCATTCGAGGATGAATTCAACGTCCTAGATTTAGATGACAAGTTCGATGTGATACTTGGAATCCCATGGATGTCCAAGTTTAAGCCTTCGATCGACTGGGTTAACCTGTCGATCGACTGCGGCGGACCCACAGGATCTGATCACCCTGTGTGTAATCCGGCTGTATCAGAAGATACAACCGCAGCGTCGGACATTCTGGTGGATAGCGATGGCACCTCCAGGTCTGTTCTGACACGATCAGCGGAAGGTACCTCCGCTGGTGAGAGTCCAGAGGGACTACCACACGCAACAGAAGAGTCGTTGCGTGTTGGAGAGGAACATTCCACGGGTGATAAAGACCACCGTGAGAATGAAGTTATATCCACGGTGGGAAACACCAACCGTGAGAATGAAGTGATATCCACAGTGGGAAACACCCACTGTGCGACCGAAGGTTCCAACACGATGAAAGAATTCCGTGTTGATGAGAGTGAACTCACGATCGAGTGCAATCGTGAGCACAACTCCGTGGTGGCCAGTGCCCACCACGTTGCGTTAGCCATGCACACGGGTGATAAAGACCACCGTGTCGCAGATAAGGAGGCCGATCAGACGAGCACATCTGATCGCCAAAACTCCATGGTAGGCAGTGGCCACCATGAGGATGAGTATTCGCACACGGTGAATCGTAATCACCGTGTAGCAGTCAATCATACGAGTGCGTCTGACTGCATGGGCAGTTCCATCGAGACGATCAACGTCTTGACGCAAACGGAGACCGGATTAGCTACACAGTCTCTGTTGATAGAACACCCTCCGAAAGAAGGTTCGGAGGTGATGGCTCTTCCCCCGCTAAGCTGGAAGAAGTTTGTGAGAAACTTTCACGATGGTCAGATCGAACAGATCTGTATCATCGTTGAAACAGATGATGTAGTGGATATTCGTGAAAGAATATCCACATTACAAGTGGAAAACATTGGGAAAGAGGTTCCCAATGATCAAACGAGAGTTCAGCGCTTTGAAGCGCAGATCTGGGAGTCGCTTAAAGCGAACTCCCCATTTTATGAGGTACTTCGGGAATACGCTGACGTATTCCCAGAAGAAGTACCTAGCGAGCTCCCTAAGGATAAGGGAACTCGTCATGAGATTGACCTCGTGCCAGGCACGAAGTATTGTGTTACGCGGCAATGGCCGTTGCCGCGTGATCAGGTAAAAGCGATCGACGAGTTCCTCGAAGCTCGTCGTAAATCAGGCCAAGTGCGGTACCTCACCGCACTCTACCCCCAACTTTTATGTGAAGAAGTCCACATGTGGGTGGAGAATCGTTCACGCTTACAACAAGCTGAACACAGCGACGGTACTGGCACAGACACCGATAACGCGGAAGGATGTCATCATAGATGGCATGTGCGGGAGCACCATCTTTAGTGCTCTCGATCTAAGAGATGGATTTTATCAAATCCTAATGCGTGAGAAGGATATCCCTCTCACGGCAGTAATCACCCCAAGCGGCATGCTTTGGGAGTGGCTTGTTATGCCGCAGGGGCTTCGAAATGCCCCTGCTACGTTTAACAGATGCGTAACGCATCTATTACGCCCGGTGCGAGAATTCGCACCGAGTTATTTCGATGACGTGTTCATCCATAGTAAGGGTGAACACGATAAAAGCGATGTAGATGTCCATAGGGAGCATCTACGTCGAGTGTTGGAGCTTATGCGTAAACATAAGCTCTATGCAAATCTGAAGAAGTGCACCTTTGGTGCACCTGAGATACCCGTTCTTGGATGCTTTGTGGGCAAGAACGGGGTGCGTCCTGATCCAGAAAAGATCAGGGTGATCGTTGAATGGCCTACGCCAAACAACGTTAAGGAACTTCGAAAGTTCCTTGGGTTGGCAACATATTTGCACAAGTATTCGTGCAACTATGCTGGGTTGATACGACCTCTTTCTCAATTACTTAAGAAATATGTCGAATGGCATTGGGATACCCAATGTCAAGATGCTTTTGATCCAGTCAAGCAAAGCTTGACTGAAGCGCCTGTCTTGGCTATAGCCGATAACGAGCGTCCGTTCCACGTCGTTTGCGACGCGAGCGATTTCGCTATCGGCTGTGCTTTGATGCAGCGTGATCACGATGATCGTGATCGCGTAATCTGATATCAATAGCGTCAGTTTCGCCCAGCCGAGCGCAACTATCCAGTGCATGACAAGGAACTCCTTGCCATGAAGTACGCACTGGCTAAGTTTCGGATCTATCTATTGGGAGATAGACCGTTTGTGGTTTACACGGACCATTCGTCGCTACGCACGGCCGTGAATTCACCACACATTTCTCAAAGAATGGCTCGATGGCTGTCATTCTTTGCTGAGTACAACTTTACGGTTGAATACAAACCCGGAAAGTTGAACGTGATAGCGGATGCGCTATCACGAAGGCCCGATTACGAGACGAAACCGTCCGTAACCAAAGGGGCCAGTGCAAACGCGATCCGTTGCACTGCTTTGTCGTCGTCAATTATACGACAAGTACGCGAGTCGTACAAAACAGACGAGGAGACACGTCTGTTGATTGATTACTTAAGTAATCAATCAAGTGAGAAGCGCGACGAACTCCCAGAGTTCCTCTGCGCTTGCGTGCATCGATATCGACTGCACGATGGTCTGCTTCTTTACAGCACAGACCAAAAAGATGAAAGTCGCATCGTCGTTCCAAACGACGATGATCTCAAACATCAAATTATGTTTGAGTATCATGATGCACCGATTTCGGGGCATCAAGGTCGAGAGAAGACATACGCTTCTCTCGCACGTGACTTTTACTGGCGAAACCAGTACAAGTGGGTACGCAAATACGTACGCGCTCGCGAGATTTGCCAGCGCGTTAAGCCTGCGCAGTCTGCACAGGCTCCGCTGCAATCTCTGCTGGTTCCGACAGAGTGTTGGAAGTCATTTCAATGGACTTCGTATTCGGTCTTCCACCCGACAATAGTCGGAAGACCGGATTAGTGGTCTTTGTAGACCGTTTCAGTAAGATGGTACATCTTACTGCAGTATCAGCGAATGTAACCGCCGCTCAAACAGCGCGGTTATTCGTTGATACGGTATTCCGTTTGCACGGAATGCCGGAAGACATTGTGTCGGATCGAGATCCGAGATTTACAGGACGTTTCTGGCATGAAACGTTTTCATTGTTGGGAACCCAGTTGAAGATGTCAACTGCGGACCATCCGGAAACGGATGGGCAGACGGAACGGGTTAACCGCGTTCTCGGAGACATGTTGCGATCATACGCACATGCCTTTGAACAGTGGAGTGACTATCTGCCACTCACTGAATTCGCGATTAACAATTCGGTGCATGCTTCAACTAAGCATACACCGTTCTACGTGAATGCCTTAAGGCATCCACGAACCCCAGCTTTACTTGGCGGTACGCCAAATCTAAGTGGGGGAGGGCCCCGCTCAAATTTTGAGCGAGTCAATGCAAAAGTTGCGACTGCAACTTGTGAACAAAACGATGGCCCTTCTACTGAAAGTACAGTAGAAGCGGAAGCAGCTTCAATTAAAACTGAAGCTGCATACGATGAATATGTGTCTGCAGCAATGGCTGCAGACAATGAGGACAACGCACCTACTGCTGATAAAGCAGTAGATGAATTCGTATTACAGCGCCAAGCTGTAATACGCTATATAAAAGATGCACTTGCCTCTGCTTTTGATAAACAGAAGCAAAATGCAGACAAACAAGAAGGAAGAACAAAAACTCCTTTCTGAAAGGTGAATTGGTATTATTAAGTACTACCAATTTGCCTACACATGCAATAAGCAACTTCCCTACACGGAAGTTGCTTCCTAAGTACATTGGACCTTTCAAGGTCCAAGAGATTCGGGGGAATGCCTATACCTGAGATATTCCCACAGCAATGCGGCTTCACCCAACATTCTATGTTGGGCGGCTCAAGCCGTATCACTCGTCTTCGTCTTACGACTAGACGCAGAACCACGGAAGATACCGTGCTTCTCCAAGTCTCCCAAGAAAGACTTGTAATCGGCTTCCAGCCGTTCGTGAGCAGAGCGGAGAGTCGTTACCTCCGCCTTCGACTGCTCAAGATCAGCCGTGCGCCGATCGAGCTCTCCCTTATAGCGGGAAAGCTCAATGTACAGAAGATCATTATTCTGCTGGAGGGCAGTGTGCGCCCCGAGGATGTCGCGGACATCCTCGCGAAGAGACTGATATGTCTTCACACAGTGAGACATATCGCTGGTAAAGGAGGAATAACCCTCCTCGAGCTTGCGGAGCAAAGAACCATGCTCCGCAACAACAACGGCGAGGGAATTCTCAACCTCCGCCGCCCCTGATTGATAATCAGGGGAACAAGCGATATATCCTCGAGCGCTTGATCTCGAAGCGCTCGGTGCCTTCGAAGAACGGGCAGCGTACCGAGTACTTGGTACGCTGGATGGGATATCCCCAAGAGTTCGACTCTTGGGAGCCGATTGAGGTTCTGAGGGCCGACGCCCCAGACCTTTTGACTGAGTTTGAGGAGAAGTCTCAAACTCATAATGCGAAGTAGCATCAACAGTAAGTGTTGATGCAATCAGGGTATCAATTAAGCCCTGAATTTCGGAGGGTACGGAAAAACCACCGTACCCCCGCAACTCCTCCTCTGACAGACGAGGAGCCCCCTGCGTACACCGCGGGTGAACGAGGTGAGAAGGGACACGACACTTTAACCCTTCTTTGATGCAGGCAAAATGGAATACATCCATTTTGCTTGAGCGCTTTTTAAAGCATTTACGAACAGGCAAAATGGAATACATCCATTTTGCTTGTTCGTGAGTGCTTTAAAAAGCGCTCGCGCATTACGTGAACTTTATTCACGTAATCATCTGGGCTTTTGTTGTAGTTGTCAACAAAAGCATTCCAACTTTGAGTCAGGGCGTCTTTATCGTCCCTGTTCCTCCTTGACCCTTTCCGGCTCGAATAATATCGAACCTGGAAAAAGAGGTCAATAAAGTACAGACGTCTATCGTCTGTACTTCGATCGAATCGACGTGACTGGATGTCTTCGCAGTCATCCAGCACGTTGATATCGAACAACGCATACTGGCAGTCCCGTTTACGGTGACAGCCACTGTTGGGGGCAATAGCCCAGCCAGGGGTCCAAAACCCCACTCTGTACGGAACATGTGGTTCCGTACGATGATACGCTTAAGAAGCGGCAGCCGCCGCTTCTGTTCGAGCCCTTTTAGCAGGCGGAGCACCGCCTGCTTCAACACCACGCGCCGGGGTTTAATCACCCCGACGTGGAGAAGTACATGGTCCAGGTGGGGCTCTGCGCTCCCGCAACCACCTGTGATAATCATTGTCGCTGTCATAGCTGACAGCGACACCAGAGTCGTCATCGCTGTTAGGCGATGAGCACCTAGCGAGTTTCGACTCGCTAGATCCTTTAGTGGGGACATCTGTATCCACATCACTTTGTTCGGAGTCAGAACTCCCGAACATGGCCCTCTTGGGAACACGCCATTCGGAAGTTGCCATCGTGCGAGATGTTGCATTAGCAACATCTCCCTGTTTCTTGTCAGATGCCGCCTTAGCAGCATCTGTGGTCGAAGACGGTACTTCTTCCGACCTTTGCGTAGTTGACGCTGCTAATGCAGCGTCACCGTTGTCACTCAACACATCAGCACCTAGTGCTGAGGCGGAGGAAGAAGCTCCTTCATTGTTTTCAGCAGCGCTCTTTAGAGCGTAGCCGTGTGTCTTGACCATCGAGTCGATGGTCAATCAGTTGGTGAACGAGAAATTCTGACCGACAAGTGCCACACATGATTGGCCAAAATAAGAATTATTATTGTCCAACCACCTTAAGTGGGGGGTGATGTAATGGGGTGCCATTACATAATTTATATTCAACTTAGACTATCACAGTTTAATTTCAGACGCGTTGTCTGAAATTTAAATAAGAGATTATAAGTTATTATAATCTACGAAGGAAAAGTCGATTCGGTATAAATACCGAATCTTGCAGGTTAACTAATAGTACAGTTAGTTAAAGACTTGATATTATTATATTAATTAGTTAGTTACTATACTATTAGCCTCTAAACCACCTATTAAATAAACACTCTTAATTTTGCGTTCTAGAACATAAGTGAATATTAATATATTTACTTTTATTATAGGATTAGTTGTTACCAACTAATCCTGCCCTAATTGTATTGCGCGCTTCCTCGCAAAATACAGTGTAAGCCTGTAACAGGATCAGTCCTGTTACATTAGGGCATTTCGGTCTAATATTACCTACTTTACCGCAACCATGACACTTGATAACTTTTTTCTTGTCTTCAACCAAATTGACTGCATCGTGGTTGTATGACTTGACGACTCTTGATTAGCCTTCGATAGCTTGCGCAAAGTGAATTAGCTCTTCGGCGTGTCGAATGTAGTCCGTCCGCGTGTTATCGTACTTAGCCATTAACACCGTCCTCAATTCCGGTGAGGCATAATGGACCACATTGTCCTGTACGAGCGGCTCACTGTTGGCGACAGCCTCGGATACTTGAACCAAGTAAAGAAAATGGTCATTCCATGAAACCTTGGGATTCTTCCGACTTGTGAAGAGTTTCATCGCCTGTGCAGGGGTGATGGTCGTGTGAAATGCACTAAGCATATTGTTCACCACGTGCACGAGAGTAGGCGTTTCGGTCCACCATGTGTCGACCCGTCTGTTGTAATACTTCTCGGTAGTACCACTCAGGATGTAACAGGACTGATCCTGTTACAGGCTTACAGTGTATCTTGCAAGGAAGCGCGCAATACAATTAGGGCAGGATTAGTTGGTAACAACTAATCCTATACTAAAAGTAAATATAAATATTTACTTGGGTTTGAGAACGCAAAATTAAGAGTGTTTATTTAATGGGTGGTTTAGAGGCTAATAGTATAGTAACTACCTAATTAATATAATAATATCAAGTATTAAACTAACTGTACTATTAGTTAACCTGCAAGATTCGATATTTATACCGAATCGACTTTTCCTTCTTAGATTATAATAACTAATAATCTCTTATTTAAATTTCAGACAACGCGTCTGAAATTAAACTGTGACATTCTAACTTGAATATCAATTATGTAATGGCACCCCATTACATCACCCCCCACTTAAGGTGGTTGGCCAATAATAATTCTTATTTTGGCCAATCATGTGTGGCACTTGTTGGTCGTTCTCATTTACCAACTGATTGACCATCGACTCGATGGTCAAAGCACACGGCGGCGCTCTAAAGAGCGCTGCTGAAAACAATGAAGGAGTTTCTTCCTCCGCCTCAGCACTAGGTGCTGAGGTGTTGAGTGACAACGCTGACGCTGCATTAGCAGCGTCAACTACGCAAAGGTCGGAAGACGTACCTTCTTCGACCACAGATGCTGTTAAGGCGGCATCTGGAAAGAAACAGGGAGATGTTGCTAATGCAACAT